>JAQIXS010003371.1:0-18377 GCA_034700785.1 Rossiulus vilnensis
AAGACTCGGACGAGGATAAAACACATCAAATAACCCATTTGCTAATAAGAAAAAAAATATGAAATACGGATCGCGAATAACGTTTCGACGTGATACTTTAAATAGGCAACAGAAACTCGTTAGGCGAAACAAAATTCAGACAATGAAAGGAAATATTGAAAATGGAGTCGGTGATAGGAGTATAATATAGTAACAGGAAGGGCATGCAACCCTATCGGCCAATGAACACAGGTGGCAAATTGGCTCAATTGAGTGGCAAATTGTGTCTCCCAGATTCCACCAGGGCCCATCGAAGGTACCTGAGCCCAGAAGCCGAAAGAAGCTAACTGGAAATTTCATTGAATTGGAAAATGTTTGCATATATTGAGTGAAGACTAGCATTTATATGCAAATGTATTCGAAAGTCCATAAGTTGTGACTTTTTTTCATACGTTTTCGCCCTCAGGTAATCGGGTGGTCTGGGTTTTAAAATTAATACACCTATTGCTTTCAATGAATAAAATTTCTCAGTAAATTTAGAGAAATTTTGGCTAAAATCCACACTGTCATGCTGTTGCAAATCACGGGGACATATATTTGACCTTATAAATCAACCTTTGCCTTCCTTTTCCCTGCTTGCGTTCAGTGGAATAAAGCAATATTATTATCATAAATCAGCAACATTTTTTTAGAAAAATGTGAGCTTGAATCTATAATATATGATTAATGTTCCTAACCGTTTTGTCAGCTACGTTCCTTTATACTTAAATTAGTAATTCCGAGCAGATTTTACAAAGATATTGGCTGGGTGATCTGGGTTTTAAAACAAATACGCCTACTGCTTTCTACTAATACAATTTCTCAGTAAATTTAGAGAAGTTTTGGCTAAAATCCATAATTTGTGATAGCGTTCACAAAAATTTTACACATTTCAAACGAATTTTTAAGAAAACATGTCTTGTAAATGCAGAAGATACTGCCATAGAACATCGGCGAAGAGCCCTGCAGCAGGCGTATTTGCTTGGTTTTAGAGATGTAACATTTCACAAATATGTAAATAGATAATGATACACGTATGGTGTGGCGAAATTTACATCTCATTCGCCACAGTAACCATTTGGAAAATTAAAAGAGTTAGTGGCTTTTTATTGGCTGGACGTACGCAGAAGCAGCGATGGTCCAATGAAAACGGAGTCTGGACTTTGGCGGCCCAACACGTAACGCGAGGGTCAATGAACGACCGCACTTAAGACGTAACGCTTTATAAAGCGGACATGACATCCGAAAAGATTTAATTTACTCGGTGAATTTAATTTGGTTGGCGTGCATTTGAAATGAATCGCCCCCTTCATTGAAATTCATGGCAAAAAGGAAGAAATTTAAAAGTAATCCAGTAGATAGATGCAAGATGACCGCTCGCAACGCTGACTTCGCCATATAACCCCTCTTACCCTCGCAAATTGCGGTCTTGATGGCACATCCTAGGAGAGTTATTATTCCTCGCACTGGCGAAGGATTACAATTGTACAAGCGTGGCGTCCCCTGTCGGTGAGTTACGACTATTTTTTCACCCGAGGTTAATTTTTGGGTTGTTGCGCTCGTTGGCCTCGTAATTGCGCCACCGTGGAGCTGACATCGTGTAATGGTGGCTCTAATGTTCCGGCGTGAAGACGTGCATTTTGTTAGCTAAAGTGTTGTTTCAGAAGAGAGAGAGAGAGGATGGTGGTGGGGTCTGAAGCAGAAAGTGAAGGAGGGGGGGGGGGGGAGGGTGCGGACGAGAGACATAACATTCGCTAATGTTAATGCTAGCGCAATCTAGCAGCACGGGTCAATAATTTAAATGCTTACAACTGTTGGTACACTAGGAGTAAACGTAAAACACAGAAAAGTACTTTAGTAATCAATTAAGCCGGCACAATAAATATGTCCAGAAGGCGTCACATCTGTTCGCCATCCTGTCAAAGATATGGGCTCCTTAATTCATTGAAAAATGCGCGACAAAAGCGTAATAGCAAAGGGACCGAGAAGAGGGACGAAGGAGAAGGGACGCCATTGGAAAGTGTGTGTGTGTGTGGAGCGAAAGGACCTGCACCCTCTTGTAACCCAACCCCCTCCACTCTTTTAATTACATTAGGCCGAGTAGATCGGAGACGTTACGTGGAAAACCTAATGCAAAATGAAAACGAGCGAACGAAGAAGGGAAAAGAGGGTAAAACGCAAACGCACCATTGGCAACTGAAGAGAATTTCAGATGGCACATACGCCACTACTTGCGGTGCCCAGACGCTGGAAAAGACATTGATTGTGTACATTGCAATAGAGGAGATGGGAGGAGGGTATCACGGAGGGGAATACTTAAGGAATAATTACCAACTCGGATAGCAATTGAAAAGAAACAAATGGAGTCTCTTAATGCAATAGAAACGATTATCCATTCTAATAAAATGGCGAACCCAAAAACGAAAGGCAAGAAAGAAAGAAAGAAAGAAAAAAAAACCATTTGCGTTGCGCTAATTCAATTGAAATCAACCTGTAAACGGTCGTGACCATGATACCGATTCTCTGCATTAGTACATCCGAAAAAAGACATTTAAGAGACAACGAACAATGCAGGAATCGGCGTCATCCATGTCCATTCCGGCGTCATCCATGTCCATCTTTCATAATTCTGCGCTTATTTTCAATACCGCCCTGGAGAGAAGATCAGTATGTGATTCTCTATTGATACCAGTATGATTCTATCAGTATACGTAGTGGATTCAGTGTTATAGTGGTTTTTTTTTACAACTAATATCAGTTTATTTGTACTTTTATCTACTGTACTGATTATAATGATCTTTCCACCAGGGCGACAAGTGCAGAATACAACTTTGGCAAAATTATGTCCGAATATAAGAAAAATGATAACTTTTTTAGCGTATCCTACAGACTCGTGTTAAACACGAATCAACGAACGATTGCCTGATGCGCATGACCATTGAGTATAAACTTTCATTGTCTTGTGTTACTCTCATTAAAGCTGCCTGATATCACCTATTTGGTTACAACATGGTGCAGGATGTTGTGTCACGTTATGAACCTGATTGGTTACATCAGCGGAAAATGGAAGGTTTTACTATATCGTGTAATGTTCTGAGGGTTGTCACGTGATGCTGGTGTGTGATTTTGAATTTAAATCGCTTCAAATTTATTTCGTTTCAGATGAATTAAAGTTTCTAAATGCAGTTCATTGTGAAATTTCGAATTTCTCTTCGTTTCTTGTAATATAATTGAATGTGTAACGAGTACCTGTAGGTTTCGTTACGTGCTTCGTGCTGGGCGGATGTAGGAGCCTAGAGAGCAATTTGCAGGAACCAATAAATTCCTAGGTGATGGTACCATGTTTCAAAACACCACATAAACGTAGCAATGGTAGAATCTACATTCCTACACGACGGCTTGCAAATTATTCAGAAGTTAATATAACCGTAAACATTGTCAAGCCTTTGCGATGCATAGTGTGGATGTCATCGAATAACATTACAATAACACATTAACCGATACTTAACCTTTTCAAGCCTCAAAAAAAGGAAATACAGGCCCCATTTGAAGACGCGGAAATTGCTTCGAAACTCAATACAAAAATTCTTAAAACAAATCGTCTCCAATATTAGGCGATATTTTCTCTGTCGACTAACGCGAAGTGATGGATCAAAAAGTCGACAATACATGTAGGTGTATACTATCAGGGTATCCCGCTTAGTGAGGGCAGCTTAAGTGAAAATAAAACTCGATTATGGGAATGTTTACGTTGCAGCCTCCGCATACGCATTATCCTTTAAAAGAAGGCCATGGGCACAATATATATATACGGTATAGGAAATGACAATGGGGGGAAGTGGTGCTAAGCTTAGTGTTACTATATAGGCATACGGTTGGTTCACTGTATACACGTAGTATAGTAGGTTAGAGCCTGAAACAACGCTTTCGGCTAAAATCAATTGCAATGAAGCCCATTTAGGAGAGCGCTTACAGGGCTAACCGATTCATCGGCGAATGGCCACCAATCCCACCTGACCAATGAAACAAAGCCACCGTTTGAGCCCCGAGCGCAATATATTGGACTATTAGCAAGAATATGGCGACAAACCAAATAATCAATTTAGTAGAGCGACAACAATCGGCTTTAAAACAGCACGAGGCGAAAAGTGCAACGCCAAACTCAACAACAACATTGTGGTTGAGGCGACAGAGAGTGGACACACACACACTCTCTCTCAACGATCACGAGTCCTGCACTCATCGACACGATGATGACCAAAATGACCGAGATACCCAAAAGGGGGCAAACACCACGTCCAGACACTTCATAACCGAAGAGGATCTATCGCGGTGCCATTAAAACATACCCAGTTACAAATTGCACGCACGATTTAAAAGTTTAGATGCATGCAACTTTACTGTATAGTCATGAAATGGTCGGAAAAATACGCAACGAAGTTATTTAGGAAAAAATAGGTTTTAAATTCTCAAAAAAAGGATAATGGTCAGGGGACACGTGTGATCTAAGGCAGAAAAATTTAAATAAAACCACAAAATAATGACTGAACCATATATTTGCATCGATCTTGTCAATATGTTGTCAAAATGTTTTGCATATATATATTCCTTCCCCTCTGAATCATAGAGTTTTCAGCTTGAATTGCAATTGGTATTTAACCATTGATTTATCTGGTGTGTATATTTTAGTTTATGCTGATCAAGATTACCAGTGCTGTTTATGTGCTAAAGAATGTTGGTTTTTGTTTATTGCGATAAAAAGTAGTTGAAGAATCTACATGTACATCAAAAAACCATCTAATGATACGAAAAGCAAAAGCATTTTTCACATCAAGGAATAATTTCACAACCATTTCAATTAAAAAGGAAACGAAAGCCTTTCGGAATTTTCTACGGTATTAAACAGAAGGGCAGAAATATTTGTAACATAAAAGTATCTTTTGCCATACATTCTCTGAGACATCCATCATATAACTTTCACGTGTGATGACAATTACAGAGCTAAACATGTCAATAATTAAGTCAAACGTGAACATGCAATATGAAATATCATAAGCATAAATCACAATAAGGGACATTTACACGCGTGGAACAGAAGGAACAAATGAATTTTACAGTTTGCAGCAATTATTAACGAAGACCAGGCTACAGCGAGTCATAAATAACCGCCTGTGCCATAAAATTGATTTATATTATAGCTAGTACGAAACAGTACGTGGTGACTACACTGTGTAACCGCAGATCTTTGAAAAACAATTAAAAAAATCAGTTTGCATAGCGAGCACCGGGTGATGAGGAGGCGTAACGGAAATTACGCAATCTTTAATTGCAACTTCAATTTAGGAATCTAAATCATCCGTTTAAAAGTAAGAAAGAAAAAAAAAACAGCAAACAGTGAAATTTTATTGGATATTTTAGAAGTAATTAAAATGGCTCAGCTGACTATAGAAAAGCGCAACTTCTACTGCTAAAAAAACAATAGATTTTAGTCAGACCAACGCTATTAAATTTTAGCACAATTTTAATTTATTTGAAACTTAATATGCATATACCGTTCGTCACAGGAAACAGGGTACTAAACGCAAAAGGGTGTTTCCAATTATACTACATAACATTTCACAAAATTTAATTCAATACTTCTCTGGGATGGAGTTTCTCACTAGCTATCAACCCACATTTGATCCAATAATTGATATGCATGTGACCAAATCGATGATTCAATTGGATGGATTGGAAAATGCATTATATTATACATGCTAGAGATGTATATCCACAATGGTTTCACCAATTGTAGTTGACTGTCTAATGTATGCCAAATGGGTCGAAATGCCTTCAGTGCACTATTGTCGGTGTAATATCCACGGACCCGTGACATGACATATGCATTCACATAAATAATTTTAACCACTTAAAATAATTTCTTTTTTTACATTGGGACAGGCATCTTTCTTCGTGATTTGTTGAGCTTGTTTCACCTCTAAATTAAGGTTATATGATTTTACATCTACAACTTTAAGTGCAAAGTTAACCAGCAAAGTTAACAGCTTCAGAAAAAAAATCTCCCAATACTAAAGTTAAGTCTATACCTGGCACAATGTATATATTTACACATTTACAGTATTTTATATCAGTGATTTATAGTTGGGTCAATGCAAGTACAATTCGCGAAATCTCGTAAAAATGTATCGATTGATATTTTCAAAATATGAAATATTCTTAACGGATTACTTTTCGGGCAAATTGGTCACAATAACACCATTTCTCATCGATTAGAACTGTTGGTGGCCAGAGACAAAACAATGGATTTCTGTATTTGGGTGGTGGTTGTTTCCTTTTTCTTGATCTCTTTTACCCCCCCACTTTCTGTTCAGAGCTTTGTCCTTCTTTACCCTCCCCCCCCCCTCTCGATGCACCGGCCATAAAAGTAAAACTGTGCCGTCGTCGTCGTCTTTTCCGCACGATAAGATAAGAAAAAAGAGCGAATTCGGGATGAGATTTTGGTTACTTGGCTCAATGTGAAAGCATCCCATAAAGATCAGGCAGGAGGAAAACAATTACCAGGGTCTCCTCTCTCTCTCTCCATGCTCGGTGAGGACCGAGCAAGAGTGTGTGCACTCGCTCTGCAGGATAACTCATTGAAAACGATGAAATTTCTGCCATACCATCAAGAACAAATTAAAGTCAGAATCAGTGAATTGAAGGCAGCCAAATCTCATGTTGCCAGCCTGGTTTTTTGCCATCTCTTACAGCAGCTATCCCAGTGTGTTTTACACATGTCATTTGGCTCGTCTAAATTGTACACACGGGCAGTAAAAAAAAACGGCAACGAGATTTCGCAATGATTGCTCTTCAACATCAACCTTTAATTTAAATTTTTTTTTTTTATCAGCATTGGGTTTCTATTTATCTATACGTCGTCGTCTTCGTTAGACTGCACTACACACACAGAACAATACATGTATGCACTCGATTTGGGAGAAGAGGAAAAGGAAAAGTAGGAGGAGGAGGAGGAAGGAGGATTAGGATGGAAAAAGAGGCAGGGGGCACCCCGGGGCAAATGTCCTTCAATTCCAATAGGATTTCTAATTAAATCCTTGGAATTAGGCACCCCGCGGATTAGACAAAGTTCAATTGATTTCTACGAATTAGTGCAGTTCGCAATGAACTTTGACTACGGCAAATGGGTGTGCCAATGAGACAAACAGCGGGGTGCACGCCCAATGGATGATGGGATACGTTTGTTTTAATCACTGCCGTGGTTTTCATAAATTTAAATGAGTTTCTGTTAAGACCGGTGACCCCAGATTGTGCGGCATCCGCATTTCAAAACCAGGCTAACCTAAAAAGACCGCTAAAGCATTAATAATGCTTTTATTAATTATTGAAAACATTTTACTAAAAACGTTTTTCAGTTTTGAACCTAATTTGACGATAATGAGTTGTACTTGTTTTCCAACAACATTTATAATTAAAAATTATTTTAGTGATAATTGTAAAAATGTTTTGATTTTACTAAAATCCTCTAATTTGAAACACATCGTCTTCTAATTTATCATCGGTTTCCACTAATAAAAATCGCCGAATCAATACAATCAATCACTCACACAACACAACACATCGATCTCTTGATTATACACGATAATATCTAAGTCAAGCTTGATATATTTAAAGAAAACGTTAGAAGCATTTCAACCAGAAAGTTCCTTATCGCATGCTGCGAACGATAATTAAAAAAACGTCGTCTGTATAAACCATGTTAAATATACAAACACCGCATTACAAAATGCACTACGAAAGCATATTGCTGAAAACAAATCACACGAGACGCGGTATACTTCCTCGAACTTATCTTAAAATATGGAAATTATTCATCGTAATTTTAAAAAATTAACGTTAATAAGCGTAATTAATGACCCGATTAGGCCAACCAAAGTTGTGCGACTCCAAACGGGGGTGAAAAAAATGAATGTCAACTAAAGTGGCTCTATACGCGTTAAATGATTTAAATGACAATTTAACATTTAAACTCAAGGACTGCACCGTAAGAAATGCATGCTTTTTGACATTTCTCCATTACATCGCCTACGTCCCTTGCATGTAAACTACGTTATTTATGCGTAGTGTTGAGCGCAATCTGCTCGCCGAATATAAAAATCCCGACAAAAATATAATATTTTTTCGTACGAGCACGGTTATTAAAATAAATGAAAGACGAAAAAAAAAATCCCCCCCTCCATATTCGTGCCACAAGTAGTCGGTTTAGATTCTTGGCGAAATATAATTTATGAAGTCATCAGAGAAACTAAGCATTGCGGGGATTGTCCCGACCCACGACTCCCATAACGAGGCATCGTGAGCGTATTTTATAACGACCCAACTGTTAAAACTCTCTAGGAAATTAATTTCTCATTAATCTGACATAGTAGCAGAGAGTGATGTATAAACGCGAAAGGAACCCAACACTGGCTGCTTAAGTCCACAGACACAGACACGATATAATAACGGGCAAAAGAGTCGACGAGCGCAACAATATACTGCAACAATTTGAGCAACCATAATGCTATAAAATATATATATAATAAGAATGTATGGCGGTTATAATTGAGTTAACGTCTGCAGACGGCGAAGGAGATGGGCCGAGTGTGTACTTAGACACGATATATGTCACGCACCATACATATTCATACACGTACTGCATATACACACACACCGAAAACGTATAACGTTAGAGATCGTCGTTTTAATAAAATTACATCCACCAGAGAAACCGCCAATGATACGACTACATAGCGAAAGTTTAAATGCCAGATTTTACAACTTCCTCAATCCTCCTCCTCCTCCTCCTCCTCATCATCCACATCCTCATCCAACTACCGCACGGGTGCCGATGGGAACAAAGTACGGAAAGCTTTGTTTTGGTTGCAATAAACAACTTTTCTAGACATTTCAGGACATCGCTTCTAGGGCGTTAAAAAAAAAACACGGCCAATCGTCGTCGTTTTCGAAAGAAAAAAAAGATTACATGTGCTTTTCTGCACCGAAGTCGCTACGATTCGGCAATTCTACGGCTAAATGCACGCCGGGCTTTTCCTGTACGGTTTTCAGGCCGGAAGCCACCAAATAAGAAATTGCAGAACGGGCAGCGAGCGTCGATTACACCACGTGCCCTGGAGCAGTAATTTGGCGACGTGAATCCGGCCAATTATCCATATGAGATGAAGGGAAAGTGAATCGTGGGTCCTTGCCTTCTGTCACGTTCAGTGTCTTTAAGCCGAAAAGACGTCGATTGACCTCTGACTTCACGTGACATACCAGCAAACGCGACAGAGCATTTACTACTCGATGATTTTCTACCAGTTTCAAAAACTAGTTGAGTCCACTGTAAGTGGAAGCTCGATTATTCGATGTTCGACTTAACCGAGGAGAATCAAACTCGGATAAGAATTCGGATTAACCGAGGTCTTGGGCAGATAGACATGGAAAACGCATCGTGGCAAGAAGTGAAAGAGCGTTAAGGTGTACTGGGTCATAAAAACTGATTAAAAGCGAGTTATTAACCAGCTAGTTTCGATGTTTACATATTTTATATTTACTGTGTAGGCCTACATGTATAAAAAAAAAGCTTCAACTGTTCAAAACATAGTTGCACTTTTTTTTATCTACACTTTAGATTATCAAAGAAATTCGATTATCCGAGGTAATCACGGTCCCAATTACCTCGGATAATTCGTAATTGCTCTTTTCCCCCCAGTACTCACGCTCTAGTATAAATTTAGTTTTCCTAATCTCTACATTACAATTACTGTTCATTTAACTCATTTCTTACTAATGCAATATCAATTAACAAAGGCTTTTGAAATTTGCGGTAAAAATTATTAGGCCTTGCATCCATCCGCATGGACCGTTACCCACATTTTCACTATCAGGACACATTGTGACTGCAGCCTGCAACCACACCAGTGACAATTGCGTATCCTTCCACCAACATGCATGCAAATGCGGGTGCACACACATACCCACACGAAAGACTCGTGCATGTTTGGAAGCATATACATAGACGTAAATAAAAATTACAGCAAACCCATCTAAAATTCCCTGTCTTCCCTTTCAAGCCGTCAAAATTTCCCGGTACTTCCCTGATTCCCCCTTTCCCCCTAGGTTTTAATTATCTGATATTTCGCCTGATTTCCCTCGGTGTTTTAGTTTACCCAGGCTATATAATGATTAGAATGAAAAATAAAAACATTTTAGTTACATGCTAACATCTCGCGCTCCTATATGTTGGACGACGTAAACGTTTTGCACGATGGATGGGCCATCGCGAGGGATGCGTGGCACTCGAATTTGGGAAGACAGTCGAGACACCTTCAACCATACTCGCAGAATGATATAAAAGCCCAGTGATGGCCATAAGTTGTTCGTATGGGGCCTAGGCCTACATTTCGTACGTGGAAAAAACGCTCGATGAAAAAACAAAAAAAGAAGAAACTGTCAAAGTTAACGAGCTCGCATATCTATGGACGTTGATGCCCACACCCAGTTGGTTGCGCTTGTCCTTTGCTTTTGCACATCCAGTATTCACACGACACGCATTCTGGAGCTGTGTGTGGTATGAAATCCCATCTTCACGTACACACACATGTACATGCGCATTAAAAGTGTTGCTCGCGTTGCATAATGGGCAGCTGCAGTGGCAAATGGCGGCATGAAAAATACGCAGCCATCATTTCGTAAATTATATGAAATGGCACGCGTTGTGCTCGCTGCAATTTACGTTTTCTCTTAATCTAAATAATTTTAACGAGAAAGATAGCTACATGTACGACGTAGATGGCACGCGGCAAAACTTTAATGTTTAAACGGCGTTTGTTTGTTTGCGCGGTCTTTTCGCAAATAATTTATGACAGTAGCCTTTTAGAGGAAAAGATGCGCGTATTGTTAAATTATACATACGTCGTAAATAATTAACGTGAGCTTTTATCAACAGTTATGCATTTCTCGAAAACATCCACCACATGTGTGCATGCGCCTACATACACACACGTGAGTACAATGTACATATTGTAACGACGAATCCAGAGTCTTGCCAAGGATTCTAATGTGCGTTCGCCAGCTATATAGCAATTATATCTAGAACTATAAAAGAAATCCCCGAAGTATATAATGGATGTGTACGCGGGTGTGTTTGATATTTATGGCGGCGAACGCTACTGACTAGACCGGTTATTCCTTCGGAATTCTGGTTATAAATTTTAAATTTAACACCCAGTAGAGTCAAAATACGGCAAGCAACGCAGTAGACGTGAAGCAACAGTTAAAAAAACAAAACCATTTTAATTTCAATATATATATTCGCAGAACGTATATACACTGTATATACGCATGGTGCACCTTCAAAAATTGGTTTTTATTGAAAACAATAATATCCCCATTTCATAAAGATTAAACTAATGTTTCAGGATTATTCACAAGATTATTAGAAGAGTTAACCAGATACTTCAGTGCATATCAAACAGTAACATACCTTCTAGTTTATATTCAGTTTTTCTTTTAAAATGGAAAACACATTTGTGGACATAAAGTATTCACGGTTTAAAGGATAAAACGTTTTACAAAAATGATATTGCAAATATTGATATTTTATGCGCAAAATATATTGGTCTTTATACTTGTGTATTTCTTTTCTTGACTAAAAGTATTTTTTTTTCTCATTGTGTTTATAAAATAAAATGTATCGGTCATTTTTTTATATTAAAAGTAAATGAAAAAAAACGTATGCAAAACCTTGGTTTAAATTTTAGTTTAGTCTTAAATTAAAATGAGATGAAATGGACTTTTTAGTGATTAAAAGAATGTAACAATTGCAACATGTGTTCACCACTTCTTATATCACCCATTCTAAAAGTAATTGAATGGAATGAATTAAAATAATATCACATTCTTATAATGTATCACCCATTCTAAAAATAAACCGTTTAATTTAATTGAAGTAATATCGCGGTTTCTGTTGTATACTTCTAGCGGAATATACGTCGGAAAATTTAACTATGCACAAGACCCTGTTGTCCAATCAGCAGCATTCGCGATAACGAAACGAAGCGTTCGTTTCAATCCTTTATCAATTTCAAGTTTTTTTTTGCACCTATTTATCATAAAATAGAGCAATTCACAAGACGCTGGGGAGCAAAGTGGAAAATATCCATGCAGATAAAACGTCTGCGAGATTATTTTGCTCCCCGAAGCTTGGGACTAGAAAAAAAAATCAACAACCAGGAAGCCTATTCGACTTTCTGAAACTTTTTTTTGAAAATAATAATTGACGTCGACACAAAATACAAATTGCTGGCCTATGCATTGCCTCCCAGAACATATATTACATTATCATATTCATCATGAGGCCTCGTGTCATTTTCTACCCATACAACGATAAGAACTCCCAACATGTTATTTCTCGTTCATAATAAAATAAAGCAGATGCCACGCTAATTCAATTCTCTCAAATGATATAATTTCCATAAAAGCCTTAAACGTGCATGTAGATTTTTCTAATGTGCTTTAGCGTGTATCTTTAATGCATAAGGCATGAGGGTACATGTGCATGTACATGCATGCGCTTGCCATTGTGCATACACACACTGCGGGTTAGCTAGGTCTGCTGGCTCTATCTATTATAGATGCCCTACATACAGACTCACTCGCTTGACAAGTTAGGAAATGTTGGCATTAAATTAGCATTATACGTGTCCGGAAAATCTATTATTTTTTTTATATTTTAAACATACATTTTTAGCGTGCAAAGATCCCCTTTCTTTAATGTTACACGGAGCATTTAAATGCTGCTATCTGTCCCGTTTATGGGTGCGGATGGGACTTAAGAGGGAAGACCGAAATTGTTTTTTGGGGCTTATTACGGGCCTCGTAATGCGCCACAGTCGTATCTCAAACGCGATATAACGTGTCTAGATGTAATACATTACGACGAACAATGATACTGATGCAGTTCCGATAATGAAACTAATTAATAACGTTTATGTTCATTAAAACAGTTCTGCTTTTCGTGTACATATATTTCACGCTAAACAAAAAAACCACCTATATTTTTTCTCTCTCTCTCTATCGTATATTTACATTCATTTCGACGCCTGAAGTTACGCCAGTCTGAAAACATTTAACACTCCGTATCCGCAGTGACATATCTGGTATTTCTCATTACAAATTCAAACTGAAGTGTTGATTGGATAGCCTTTAACAATTACGAAGCAAATCCCGAATTAACAAACGACATTTTTTTTTGGCCTAAAGTAGGCACAGCAAAGGGAATTTTAGCAGAAAGGAAAGAAGCTATTTTTGTAAGTGGCATGTTTCCATAAATAATTAGTTTCATTATAATAACAATTGAGAGGACCACCCATTTGTATCAATCCATTCATTACCTCACTGGCTTTACCGAATCATCTTGTTTGACACATAGACGAATAGCTTTAAAGTGTTAAGAATTACAGAAATTCCTCAAAACACAACAAAAACAACACAAGAACCATACAGGATTCTCCGGAGATTCTCTACATTGCACGACACATTTAGTCTAATTAGGATCGCAATAATTATAGAGCTGCACCAGCAAATTCATCAAAGTCCATCATGAGCATTCAGCCAATGGACACGAAGCAAATAACATTAATCCGGAAAGGCTTCCATCGGGCTTGTGGGATTTAAAATGAAATACAGGCAATGTACTGCGAGCATCATTTATGGAGATGTTTGGCGATTATTAGGAGGAGTCTTTTTGACCCATAATTCCTAGCCTTATTCGCATCAGTCAGCAGTTTTCCAATTAGGGAAATGTATTTTTTTTCTTTTTCTTTTTAGAGTTAGGAGGAGGAGAGAAAAGAAAAAAAAAAGGACACGCGAGATGCATTTGGCGGCTGCTTCAATTTTTCTTAACTTTTACATGTATGACGAGGTAATTCATCACAGGAGTGTTCAGACTGTGGAGCGTGTATATAAGTTCCGGTCCAATCTCATCAACGTGTTTCATCACGTCCGCTCGCATTTAACGAAACTGGTGCAGAAAAGCCATTCCCAGAGGCTCCTTCTCGGAAGCAACTGCATCTGGCGTTAAATTATTCATTCAATGGCAAATATGGAAAAGCTGGATCCGTTTTACGCCATTATTGTCGTCGCAACAACGGCGAACATTAGCCCAGGTCGCTTTGGCGAAACTGCATTGTACATGTACATACATCACTCCGGAATAATTTGCGAGGGGAGGTAAACGGGGATGGATGGGTAAAGGGGGGCAATCCCAAGGGCTTTGTCAATCACGGGTGCGTGGCTAACTTGATTTGGGACTCTTCTACTAATCCCAAACGTGAAGATCCTCTAGCTCATCGTCTTCTTGCGAGAGCAAACTATTATAAGCCGTGTTTGCGCCATGGCCATAGCTTATCCCACCACTCGAAACGGTCACACTTCAGCCATTACGACGAAGAAAATTACTACACGTCCTAAGGCCCAAGACTCAAATTCAGCCTCTAGCTAGGACTCTACCGGTGGGCGAGATTAACGTGTTCCGAAGTTTAAGCCGAAAATGGTTTCTCCGACCATTTCTCGAAAAGCCTCTTAACAATTTGAAATTATTCTTCGTAAAATAAAGTGCTACGAAAAATGAAGGAGACGATCCAAATTTTTTTCTTCTTCTTAATTTCATTAGCAAATAAGAAAGGAAATGAGGAGAGATTATCCATAAAACATCCGTTTTTGGACGTAAAACTGAACCATTATTTTTTGCCATTTTACAACATCATAATAACAAAGTTGTAATAAGCTTTAAAGCTTTCAGATTCCAGATACCAACCCTTAAGGCAGAGCAAAAAGGATACCCATGTACTTATGTAAGCATAAACAATACTCGTTCATTTTTGCTTGAAATTACTTGTCATAATTGCTCAATTTATTGTTTCCTACGTAAAATTAGTTGCCCACAATGATCTGCGCTATTTTACTGCAAATTTTACACGTCGTTCAAAAATATCCTCAACAATTTTAAGAAATATTTGAAGCAAGAATGTTTTTTTTTTGCATGGAGACACCCCTCCAGGGTCTGGCCTAATGCAGTAGAGAAATATATTTTAAATGATTTAGGGGAGCGGTTATCGGGGTTCTTCGACCAAAAAGTTTGAGAACTGCTGAATTGGGCAAGCGTCAAAGCATTTCAATTTCAAATAAAACAAGAAATGATGGCCAATGATGTTTTGCTAAACATTTTCATAGCAAAAATATCCCTATATCCGATGGCCTAATTCCTGAACAGCTGATTATTTTAGCTTCCTAACTACTTCAGCCTGTGTGTAAATTTTTGGTACGAAAAGTGCCTAGAGCGAATCGTCAAATGGCCGCCTGTGTTTAACCTTGAGTTCATTGGTTATCTCTTGATCCAGAAAAGCGAACCGATGAAAATATCTGCCAATTTAATCCTTTAATCCCTGGGAACATTTCAATTGCGAGCGTCGCTTCGAAAGCATTTACCTTAGTACTTAAACGAGTTTGATGCGCACTCGAGCTTAAATCACGAATTGACCAAAGCGCTCAAACGAATCGAATTCAGCATCAATGGACGATGACCAACGGTCAAGCTGACACTGGTTAAGTACGGTATACAAAGGAACCGCTGTTTTACTTATACAGAGCACAAAGAAAGTTAAGATATACATGCAGGATGTTAACCAGAAAACGTCAGTCTGAAACTGTGTCATGTTGTCCTTCACCTCTGCACTAAGTGTAGATTTCGTAAGTAAGTAGGCTTAACACGAGGTTATGTATATATATGTGTGTAATAAAAATACACCCGGAGAAGCCAAATAAAGTGAAACGTTGTGAAAAAACAAAAATATTGGCCGAGTCTACATATTACTATTAGTTGAAGGCGTGAAATGAATGACCAAAAATACCTGTAGAATTCGCCTTATTTTTAACATGAAATTAAGTGGCCCAATAAGTTTGCACAATCCCTAATTCCATGCATGTAAAGGTGCAGCTCCCTATAACATAAGCTAAACTGATTTGGAAAATGAGTTCGCTTAAATCGAGTTTGAATCTTGAAATTGACCTGGTAACAAAAATCTTAAAACTCCTATTCTATAAACAATTAGATATAAGCTCATATGTCAACGAGTTCTAAAATTACATTCTCCGAAATGAGTTTTATAGTCAAATGTCGTTTAAGCAGTAATGAAACATGACCACTATTTTGCATGAAATGAATAAATTCATGCCATCGACATCGAAATAAGACAAATTATGTACGAGCAATATACAGTAAGTAATATTACACCAGTATTTTTTTCTTGAAATCAGATGCAACTTTTGCTCAATAAATCAGTTTTATCCAATTCCGTGATTATTTTTAGATGTTGTCATTGAGTGCTTACTAAACAAGGAAAGTGGAAACAGTGCTACGAATATAGACAAGCGTACTTTTTTGAGTTAATGGCTTGGCATCATACTGTACGTACGTGTGCAAGTGTTTGCAAGTTTCGCAAAGCTAGCCCTTGTTAAAAGTTCCAAAAATCCATTTCGGCCATCTGGAAGCCACGCGGGTGTAAGTTGTTAATGGCTAGCTAATTTTGAGCATCCTTCCTGAAAAGTCAGTGACCACTGGAAATCCCTATGGACATCTGCAATATGCACGTGATGACAGCTGGGTGGGCAGGATGGCATAAAATCAATGTGGACGTCAAACGTTGAATATTCAGCCAAATTTCTCTCCCCACATCCATTGGATTAAACAGAACACGCACAGTGGTTTTGCCTAATTATTTAAGGGTGGCATCTCTCTCTATCTCTCTTTGCTAATTTAAAGAGGCACTCGCCCAGTTGCTCCTCTTGTTGTCGTTTGTGATTATAGGTTGATGGTGAGGGAGAACAAACATTGATCCACCGTGTCCACATCCACCTTCTGTCACCTACGTTTAATGCACTTTGCATTAGGCAACGAACGGTACAGAGACAAAACAAAAGGAGACCCATCATTAAGTATCAAAATCGCAATCAACCTTAAACGCGAAATGTCAATGCGGCGATTACTAGTTTCATTACTTTTTTAAATTTTGTAAAAACTGCAAACGAAAACAGAAAGGGAGAAAATGAGAAATGGGTTTAAAGGAAACTTGGTCATTGGGTCCAAATATCGTTTAGCAGATGTTGAATAATTTCAAGAAATATATTATACCCTGGGGTAACGTATTTTAATACATCAATCTAAAACTTAGATAAAGCGAGGGAAAGGGAGAGGGGCGGGGGGTGACACATCGAGGGAAAATGTATTTTCATAACAATTAAATAATCATGGCACCTTTCGATTAGGCTTATGTAATTGTTGACAAATTATCCCGATAGGAAGAAAGACTGTTTCATTAGGCGTGAGATTTCAAGTTATTACACGTCATCGTTTAGACACAACGGAACTGCTTATTTTAATCATAATCTCCGTAAATGTTCTCATTTATAAAGTCGATAAGTCACTTCTTCCCCATATCTCTTCGATCCGAACTCGCTCGAGAGCGTGGTTTTTTTTTTTTTTTTTTTTTTTTTTTGGGAGAATAAAATGTCAATTGTATCGCTCACACTCGCTGATCGAAATCGTTAGATTTCAAAGGCTGAACCCGAGTGATTGATAAATGCTCCTTAGACGATAACCATGAATCGCATATATGATTTCTCGAAGTCGAAATTCAAAATCGGTTGTATTATATCGATGGCAGAGCCATTTCCCAACAGATATGACTTTCCGAGGGAATCCGAGTCGAGTTAACTCCACCATTAGGCCTGTTTATACGTCGCAACAAATTCGATCAAAATCCCATAACCCCATCAATTCAACGCACCTTCTACTTATAATGTCATTTTTAAAAAAAGAGAGAGAGAGATCGGCAGCGCGGAGAATATATCAAAGGCTTTCCAGGAATAACAAGCTATTCACACGAGAATTAAGCTTTAAAGCGTGGAAAAACAGACAAAAGGAAGTTAAGAGTGTACAGTATATTCGACTCACTGACTGTACACGATTGTCGTCGCATCATTCGCCAAATAAATCAAGCACATACACCCATTCTCGGCGAAAAGTTTTAATTATAACCGAAGCTCGTTAATAGCGTCATCGCATTAAAATTAAAACCCCGAAAGGAATAAATTCACGATGCACACGGAGGTCAATCGCAAAATAACAGCATTCCGTGCAAACTACATGAACTCAAAAAGGTTATTCTACTCGGTCAATAATGAACGACAAAATACATCTTGATTTCAAATTAAATTTTCAATTTCTCTTGACTTAATCAAAAATGTTTACGGAATAACAT
>JAQIXS010003372.1:0-18373 GCA_034700785.1 Rossiulus vilnensis
TCCCCCCCCCCCCAATTCCTCGCTAATCAACCATTAGACCGGCTTTCACATTAGAAAAAGTAAAAGTGAATGTGAATGAGTTACCTGTGACAGTGGCCTTCATCGGACTCTTGTCCTCGTCCACTGTGGTGAAGAGCAGTTTGACGTCCATTGCAGTTGGTTGGTTGCCGTTCCTCTTGGTGAGTCAGTGGCGACTGGTCTTGATGGGTGAGAGCAACTCGACTCCTAACTCAACAACAACACAATCGATAATAATAACAGGGTTCCCGTTTTGGGCGAATCTATTCTTTAGGACGAAGCGGTGAGGACGTGGAAAGTAGGCGAAATGAGTGGCGCATACGCCCCTCAAAACAAGCTTTTATACCAGTGCTGCTTCCCTGATTGCTCAAATGGGTAACTCAAGCCTGCCACTGCATTAACCCTGATAAAACGTCCAATCGACGCACCTGTCGTAACAACTCCTGGTTGGCGCGTCGGACTTTTATCAAAACTTCTCTGGGCTCCACGAAGGAAAATTCCAATTTTTTATCGATGTTATATCGGAGAAAATGCTGCTGGTTCTATCTGGCAAATAAAAAAAAAACGACGAATCAAGTTGGTTTCCGAATGAGTGCTGAATGTTATATACAAAAAAGTGATTTCTCTACTGCCTGCTCAATGTACCCACATTGGTCAAATTTTCTAAAATGCACTAGAAAAGCTATGAAACTTAAAAAAAAATTCCACCTTTAATGTAATTTCATGCATATTTTAAAACATGTATTGCAAATAAAAAGTGAATTTTCGAATTAATATGTTATCTGTTTGATTAATATGACCTGCAAGTGCATAACTACTGGTTTACTTGACACTATACATGTTGTCTAATTCTAATCCCTTATTTCATTACATTTCACACCTTTGATGAAGGTTGTTACAGCGAAAATACATCTTTGCCTAACGTACATCATGAAGACAACGTCTAAAACTAAATCAAAAACGTATTGGAAATTGTAAAAAATATTTTTAAATTCTTTTTTTAAAAACATACAAATAAACCAGTATCGATGCAATAGTCAGTTAAAAACCGATTTCATAAAAATAAACGGTGGTGGCTTTTGGGACACCATGTATAAAGCAAACTTGAGAAAAGTAAATTGAAGTGAAATTTAGAGCATTTAACTTTTGATAGCCTAGCTTGACTTTGGTTGTCCAAAAAATACATGTACGTTTAATATCGTACAGGGTGTGTTGGGAGGGGCTTATAAACGCACTCTGACGGAAGTCTTATCCATGTTGACCTTTAATTGGCACTAGTTTTTTTTTATTACTTTGGTCTTTGATCGTGACATGGTGGACATTTCCTGCGCCAGCTTTCTAATTGTCCATTGACAGTGGATCAGTGGTTAAATTGGCGTCTAATGTACAATGTTCTTGCACTAATGTACGTCATACCACGTGATTTGCAAAATGTTGCTGCTGATAAAATTATAGGAGAGGTCGAGAAATTATTTTCAATGTCAGCGACTATTTTGTCTGTAAGTTGTTTTTAGTGGTGACCTCAAATGTATCCCGCATCATAGATTCAGGCATTTTAACATGGCTTCCTAGAAGGTGTAACTTTGAAAAAAGTCATTTTTTTAGTTTTGGAAAACAAGAACGTGTTGTGAAAGCGAAATCCTCGGGAGTTTGACCACTAAAGTAAAACAAAAATAACATCGCATAATTTTGATTAATGCATTTCGTGCGCTGCAACTGATATTTACTTTTCGCCAATGTGGTTACAGTTGGTGACCAAGAGCACAAATGATTATTTCATTCAAATTAATCGTTCCGATTGGCACGAAATGATGTTCGCTATAAGTAAATTTATAAGTTAGCTAAGCTGGGTAAATATTTACATGCATGTTTAGATTCTGAACACTTTTTGAAATGATAACATTGTATTTTCACTTGGAATTATGTAGGCCTAAATGCTTCAACTTTGACCTTGATTAGTTTTAAACGTTTACGTGCAATACTACGTTTACTCTTTTCGCAAATCATTTTTTGCGTATAATTGTTTGCCACGGTGTTATTATCTCTAAGTTGAATTGTGATATCCATTATCTGCTCTATGCCTTAAAATGTTTTCTTAACAGTTTAAAAACCGTCCAAAAATGCTTTTTGTGAGCATTTGACCAATCAAATCGGTATATTAGATAAAACGTATTCCTTAGAACAGCAGGGATTTGCATTTTTCACATTTTATTTCAACGTTTGGACTATGTATCGTTTTTTTATTTGTGAATAGTATGAGGACACATGATCCTTTTGATGACAAAGTTCAGAATTTAAAGTCTTTTAAAAATGAATGTATTTCGTGTCATACGAAGTGCATTCGAAATTTTATGGGCCTACAATCGAGCAAAAAAGCAGTAGTTTCTTAGAATCCAGTTTTGTTATGATAACCTCTAAACTAATGGAGTTTTTTTTAAAGTTTTGCCTTATGTCATTGAGTTGGTCAGTAGGATGCTTTAATCCGCGTTTCACTGGAGCTTTCACTTCCAAAAAAAAAACGAAACAATAGGTTTGTGGGTCAGTCAGACCAGTTTTTTTTCTTTCATTTTTTTTATAAATGTCAGGAAAAGTCAGGAGTGGCCTAGTTTCTTGCCGTGAAAAATTGCAATGTTTTATTTTGATATAAAATGTAAAAAGTGGTCGAATATTTTTACCAGCTTTTGGAGATTTCCGTGTTGAAATGTTTCGAATGGTCTGAACTGCCAACCCTGACCCTCAGCTTTTTGAAGTTTCGATTCAGAACCAGTACAATAAAATCCCATCGTTAGTTGGAGATTTTGTTTATTTTTCTCCTTAAATTTCGATTTGTGTCCTTCGAAATAACTTCTCGCGTACACTCCTACATTGTTTTGCATGTAACTCATCTGATATTAATGATAATAATTTTAAGCTTGTTTTCAACGTTTTTTCATGCGCTTTTCCTTTTAAATTTGTATTCAGTAACAGTTTCAGGATGGGCACTATGCCGTCATCAATTTTGATAGGCTCGGGAAAGTCAGGGACTCTTCTAGATGGTATGCACCACCTAAGCAACAGCCGCCCCTGAATTGAGAACTGATTCTTGCATTGTTTGGTAATCAGCAAAACCTCTTTTGAATATTTTTCATTCTTCAAGATTGTTTTCTGATAGCGTATGACCCGTATTCGTGAGATTGCACCAAAATCAATTTTTATCAGATTACGAAACAATTACCTAAGCTCTCGATGCTACTTATACTAAGTACTAAGTAAGGCCATTTTGTTTTTCAACTGTTATGAAACACTAATTTCATTTATTTTATATCATATCATTTCATCTCAATGGGAGCTCGTCTAAGATTTTCGTTGGAATTGGCGACAGATTATTTCTTTCAAACCAAATCATAACTTGCAATAAAAGTCCGAATCTGAATAATATTGATAGGATGTTAATGACATCATACTTGTATCCTCTATATTCTATAAAGTACAATGTAGAGTGTATTATTTTGTTTTCTTGACGCTGTCTATATGTTTAGGCCTTATTTCTGTCTCATTTTTTTTTTGCAAAAAATAGCGGGGACTTTGTATTGATAACATTGAAATTACTCCCATCTTATCGCCAATTCTGACGTTAAGTAATCTTCCAAATGATTGTCACTATAATTTGTCCTCAATAATTCGCGCTATCTTCTTGTTCAACCTTTGTCTGATTTAATTATAGACACTCACATCGGTTTTCAATGGATTCAATTATTATTGAAACCTGATACTCAAATCTGTTTGCACTGACATTCTGTCTCTGAGCAGATATGATCCATATGATTAAACGTTTGTCAACGTATATTAAAGGGGCTGTTCATAAATTACGTTGCGATAAAGAAGGGGAGGGGATGTGTTTACGTTTTGTTATAAAGCGTTGTATACAAGGGGTAGAGAGTATAAAATGACTTTGCATATCGTAACTTAATTTATGGACATAAGTTTTTTTTTCTATCTCATACAGTTTAATCTAAATGATTCAGGCTTTAATATGCCTTTGCACACGGAATGCATTATTAACATAGTGACTCATAAGGCAGAGTAATGAACTTTAAAAGAACACCACAACGCTTGTAAATATTTATTGGTCTATATCCTAACGTGCGTTTAATGACCAACATTCAGACAATTAGGAACCGCCTTAACGACATCCCATGTGATTTTGTTGTAACTTACCGCTATTCTGCGAAAGGTTTTTAAGCATATCATTACATTTGATACGTTTGATTATTGCTTGGCACTGTTCTGACTTCTTATGGACAGCCCCTGGTATGGAATTTGTTTAATTTATTTACAACATATAGTATATTAACTACTAATTATATTATAATGGCATTTCGCAATATACCGATATGATATTATATCATAGCTACTATGGTATTTAACATACAGTACATTTATTTAAATTATTTTTGCCCAACCTTCAAAGTTACTGCTCCGCAGTAATTGCATAAACTAGTTGTTAACATCTAACTTCTTTATGCTTTCTGATAGACGAAAGTTGATTTAAACGGTTATTACCTATAGCTTTTCAGTTTTGTTTTTCACCTCATTCTTCTGAATATTTTACCAGACGTGGCATTTTTTTTTGTTCTAAACGGAACATTCCAGAACGTTTTCTTCTGGAACGCTAGTTTAAGAACGCGCTCACGCTCTCAAAAAAGAAAACAAGAACACGGGCGCCATTGTTGTCAATAATTTTATTGATAGAAATGAGTTTATTCAAAAATGAATTAATTCATGTTTGACATACTAAAACATGCATTCCCGTATTTATGATCCGTAAGTACCTGAAACATATTCATATTTTACAAACTGCGTACCTCGATCTGGTTAGGTATACATGTGTGTACACCGTACGTGTGTAACTATAAAAACAATATTTAATGTTTCGAAAGCAAAATTTAATTACCGATTGACCTCAAAACTGAGGTGGCAGTAGAAAACGTTAGCCTCGTTTCATATAAATCTTTGTTTATTTTCGTTTCATCGAGGATGGCAGGAATTTTCCAACTCGTTTCAGTATAACGGTCTTTTTTTCTGAGTTGTACAGACCTTCATTATAGAGCCTTGTCAAAAGTGAAAGTTCTGAAAAGTCCAGTTTTTACGCCCTATTTTTATCAGAAAAAATGTGACATGCGATTTCGGTCAAGTGTTTGTCCAATTGCAAAACATAAAAAACGTTCATCTTAGGCGAATTGTTACGCAACACACCCTATAGCCTGTTCAAAACTAGAATATATATTGGGGATTCAAATGGACCAATAGCATGAAAGAGCCTATTTTGCGATGCATCTTTCCTGTCACACGACTCATTTTCTATCTGTTTGCTGAAAAGCATAAGCTATAAGCTGAATATCTCTGATTGGGTTTGAATCAGTATACCTAGTTTTGACCAGACTATAACTGTTGTCCACTTGACATTATCATCCCCTCCCTTCTCACTGTCATCAATAATTCACAATTTGATTGGGTTATTTTATGTAATTTTTTAATCATTTTTTGTTTTGCTTTTTGTTTTTAATATACTATAAGTAGCGGGTTGATCACCCCTCTTACCCCTGGTCTGTTTGGAGTTTAAAATAACTCCAAAAATAACCGTAAAATGACCACATGATGCCAACACGATGTATGCGCCCCCAACTGGTAAAATACACGTACATGTATGTGTTACGAAAATAACAAGTTTTCAAAAGTGAATTTCAAATTTCTTATTCTTCATTCGGGGAATGTTGACAGTATGATAACCTTAGCGACTGCATTTAGGGATGATGTTGAATTTAAATGAATCCAGGCATTGTGGTTAAGCTGTTTGGGGTGCGTCCCCACCCCCATTCGGAGGCACTGGCAAATTACATTAATTCCCCATCCCGAAACAGATTTTAGGAAATCAATGTATTGGCGAATTACGAGACGTTAATTTAATTACTGAAATAATGTATGCTTATATTTTGGGGACGAAAGTGCCGTGAAGTAAAGCTGGGATGCTGACAGGTGGCTCAACTCGAGCGATTTCGGTCATTGTTTTTGCGTCTAAAATAACCAAGCAATCCTTGACGTCTGGGCGACGATCGCAAGCAACGGACAGCAAAACACCTGAAAACAAATCCAAGGAAAACTGGTGAATTTTTGTACGCGAAATTATGTTGAAAGCATCCATGTGTAAAAGCCATTGGAAAACAAAATGCTCTTAATTTAAGGCTGGGCAAAAGAGATGCCTACTATGCAATTTTTTTTTGCTTCAAATAACTTATCAGAATTGCTGCCTGTTTTTGTTTGCCTTATAGAATACCCCGTTTAATGTATTTGTACTAAATTAAAAAATCTTGAATAAAACCGTTATGCGGCCTCAGGAAATAGGTGTTTCAAGTTTAACATTTTATAAATAAATGGGACATTAACAAATCATAAAAAATGAATGCAAACCCTAGCGGGCGACCAATTCTACATAGGAGAAAATAATATTAGCAATTATAATAAATATCCGAAGCAAAAATGTGTATTTTTTATGCATGGTGGGCATCCTTGTGGGTCTGGCTTAAATTGTTTCCAATGCAAAATTCAAAAAAGTATTTTACCAACCATTTAACAATGGTACAACTTGTTAACACTTGATAACTGTGACGACACTGTTTAAAAGTTAGTAAAACAAATTCAAAGGCAATGAAAAGTTATTGATGTCCTACTGCCAAATTACCCTTTAGGCACTATTTAGCGAATTTTAGTGAACAGCTTCATTGTCCATATTCAAAGCTTTCTTTTAATAAAAAAACAACGATAGTTATGCACTGGTCAGTAGTTTCCATGATTAAGTAATCATTTTCCCTTTTAGGGTACGTCCATAAAAAATGTCCGAAGGCGAAAGGGGGTTATGGGGTAAGAAGCAACAAGTTCGGACGTTCAACCTTGAATAAGTTTGACGCCTTGTATTTTGTACTTTTTATGATTTATGTTTTCTTTTTAACTAGGTGTTTCAATATCGTAGAAAACAGATCTAACAGTTGTAACTTTATGTGGAAATGTACTGTGATTTTTATTGAAAATTGACCTCATCGTAATTTGTAATTTAGTCAGAATTAGTTAATTTACCATCGTCTTCTTCTGTGGCTCCTGGTCGAGGTACAAATACAGGTTCTCCTGGAAAACAATCGTTACAGTGACGCCAAAGTGTGGTCTGTTTTGTCAGCACGTTCACTTTGCAAACCTGAAAATTTACTTCGGTGAATAAGAATTTGTATTGGCCGTTACTCATCTCAAACAATGTCAACATTTGTGGCTACTAAACACCTATTTGACGTCATTAAATCTTTCCGTGAATGTGGTTTAATCATGGGAAGTTTAGAAACAAATTACCAGAGATTGTTTTCTACGGAATGATTTAATCCCCGTCGTAAGTTTTAAATATCACGAATAAAAAAT
Organism: Rossiulus vilnensis; assembly: GCA_034700785.1. NCBI lineage: Eukaryota > Metazoa > Arthropoda > Diplopoda > Julida > Julidae > Rossiulus > Rossiulus vilnensis. Next base: position 7,459 of record JAQIXS010003372.1, read on the forward strand.
TATAAATTTGAGAGATGAATAATTAGTTAAATTGATAACATTTGTTTAACTTGTTTTCAAACACCAGATTCTACGATCATATAATTTCAATCACTGGCATGTGGTGCACAACATGTTATTAATTTGAAAGCTAAATTAATAGCTATTTTTAGTTGCTGAACGTGTTTTTACCGTGTAGAATTGGTTGTCCACTAGGGTCAGAAGTATTTCTTATCGGCGAAACCTCTTTTTCAAATTATGAAAATGTACTGACCCTTGTGGACGACCAATTCTAGACGGGGGGTAGAAATAAATTTAACAATTATATAATAAGTATTTGAAGCACAAATGCGTGACTGGATCTCACCGCGTTGGAGTAAAATCCTGGTTCGAAGCAACCACTGCCATAGACGTAACTGTATTTTCTGCTGTTGTAATGTTTGTAATTGATTTGCGGCAATTCAAAGCCTGCAAGTATATTATGCGGTGATTAACGAGGGTAGTTCGTGTCGATTTTTGACAGCAATTAATTTTTACCAATTAATTACCTGGCTCAGCTAAATTTTCAGGAGTTAAGTAGATAACGCCATCCGGGCGCTTTTCTGCCGTCGCTGTCGTGTAATTCAGTTTCACTAAATTCTCCCCCTGAGGACCTTCCTACAACCAGTGAAATCTTACATTTAAATCGCGTGTTCCTTGGAACGCATCTTAGGTGGCTCTGAAAACTTACCGCTTTGATGCCCAGGGGAAGCACGAATCTCTGGGCCTTCGGGGCCTCGGATCCATGATAGGGTTTTTCTCGTAAATTGCACAAGAGGAACATGTCAATGACGTCGCTGTTGCTGTACGTGATGATGTCCGTCACCAAGTGACCATCGTCTTCGTACGAGTTTATGTGATGAAACAGGAATAAAGCATCGCTCATGTAAGTCACTTTAGAGATGGCACCACTTGTCTTGTCGATCACGACGAAATGCGTCTAGAAATCAATACATGTCTTTAAAACTCAGATTGGAAAACGACATTACAAAGATTGCATTTGGTACCATTCTCATTTTCTAATTTATGGTACATATGCGGAATTTAGAAGAAAAAAAAGTTGACCGCGCTGCGGAAATAGAAAAAGCAATGATACAGAACGATTTGTATATGCTCTCTGATCATATTGTAAGCAAATTTTGCAGTGGTAATTGTTATCGAAATTATCAGACTGAAAGTTTTTTATGAATACAGCTCATAAAACCTTAGCTGACATACCCAGTGTTGCTCAAATAACAATGCCCTAGTGAAGTTTACCCCCTCTTTTTAAACCCCTTAGAGGGCTCTTTCTACAAAATCCCTTCTTTGTGGGTGGTTTTGGCACTCAAGGTACTTTCGTGAAAAATTACAAGATCCTAGCATGAAGTTTTTTGAACTCAAGAGTCAAAAATTGAGGACACTTTTAAATAAAGGTTTTGAAAATGAGCGGGAAATTTATCTATAGTTCTCCGAGCAGCCAACGGGTGGCGCCTCAGTGCACGCGCATATTTATTTAAACTGCGGGAAATTTGAAATTAGAAAGTTTTAAAGAAATGGCAGTACATTTACTGATAAGCCAACAAATGAAATTGAGGACTGCGTAATAAGATAATTGTGATTTTTAGCACGATAATAGACGTTACGTGCTTCCTAATGCTTATCAGTCGAACAAAAAATCAATAAAAAGAAATCGCTGATTTAAAGTGTGAAACACTGGCACTGCTAGCAATGAATTATCAAAGATTAAACGATCACTACGTAAACTTTAGGCAGGATTTCTGAAGTTTAAACCTTTGTTCCTATCCTTCGTTCGGAACCACACTGTGGTTGACTGTTCAATCTTATATCAATAAGGCCTTTATCAATAAGGATTTTAGAACAAGCGCAATTTACTAAATTACCTAAGCTTATATAACATGTTTATAAGGAAAATGTTTACAGTACATGTAGTGCTTTTTAACGTTTAGGACCTGCTTCATTTTAATCCAAGAAGTTTGTTTGATAATTCTTTTTTTAAATTTACTCTTAGATTAAGTTGGATGAACTTAGATTTTTTTTTGAATCCACACACCTTCTCTTCCGGTTTCCATTCTAGACAATCTTTGTACGACCTGCCTTTCATTTTTATCGTTGCTAATTTAAGGCTGTTTATAATTAGCGGTTGCTCTATGAAGACGACATGATTTTGGGACAAACCAAAACTATGATAATAACTGAAATTGGTTTTCGTCCGACAGCTGATGTTGGCTAAAATGGACGCTTCCCGAAATGCATTTGGACCTGAAATAACGAAAATAATTGGTGTTAATGCTAACATCAGTGAATTTGATCCACGATTATATAAGGCTCATTAAAATATTTATGTTTACCCTATCCTAATATTCATAATGCAATCACTGCGTGGTTAAAAGTAATTAATAAGTGTATGTAATGTCTATGCAACAAAATTTGAATTTCAATGGAACAACCGACCGTAAATAAAAAAATTTATTTTATTGCTTAGTTTACCGTCGTCTGTGATGCACGAAGAACTGCAAGGTGGCATTTTAATAACGTGATATTTTAGACCAGTCATAAACGAACTTCCAACATTGTACCTGAAAAAATATTTAGAAATGAAAATATTTAACCTCATTAAGAGTTTTACTATATATATTTTTTATTTTATTTGTAGAACAGCATATTTTTTGCAAACTTTTATTTACAATTGTCGATTTGTAATTCATTGTACAACTTTTAATTATTCGTGATATTCTTCAAAAACGTTAATTAATTGTCTCTAATTGTAGATTGCGTTTTCCTTAATGTACATGATGCCAGAACATTCTTCCAAAATTTTAATTTTTGTCGTAATACAAGCGCAACTATATAATTTCCTAAATTGTAAAATGCAAAAATTAGGGATTGTGTGTATTAAAGATTTAGGCCTATACATTATATATTTTATTTGATAACATACACTGTAAATTTGTAATTCACACGTGCTTTTTAATATATTAGAATATTGGAAAATGTATGGGTTTTTTCATGACAAAAATTGATACATATTACTCAGATTTAAAAAAAAACCCAATTATATACATTATATTGCATTTCTGAAAAAAAAAAAATAGTTATTATGAAAAAGTCTGAAAATACAAACATTGGGGACAATGTAAACCCTAATTAAAGCCAATGAATTGAATACTTGACTATCACGGATAATTAAACGTTAATTACACGTTATGATTAGACAATCATTAAGAAGAGGAAGTAATGCATTATATTAAAACTAATTACCCGGTGCCATCATGAGCTATGTGGGGATGGGCGCTGGTGATATTCACGCCCACAAGTTTGTGCATGTCCACCTGTAAAATAATCACAAGGAAGAAAAAAACAAAACACTTGTATTTAGCCGATATAAAGTTAATTGTGGTTTTCGCGTGTTTTGTAGCTTTACTTTTTCCTTTGTGTTTAGAGTCATCGGATCGATTCTTCTTAAATTACAAGATTCCGTGGCGCAGTACACTTCGTTGTTGAAATGAAAAACGTTGATGACGTCATTGTCGGTGAGGTCAGTGGGCACCAACTTGGAAAATATTCTTTTAAAAAAGGTGTTGAAAATCAGAAAATTGCAACACAACATATTGTACATGTAATTTCACCTGTACATGTAATTGCTATTCTTACCTGGCCAATAAACCTTTGCTTGGATCGGGATATGCCTTGGTGCCAAATTCTGTGAAAATTGGCCTTTGAACTTGCATCGCTTTTTCGAATGCATCGCTTTTCAAAAATCTTGATCGAAATGTGGCCTGAAATCAAAGATGAGGTGAAGTCAATTATTGAACAGTTGTTGCAATGGTGAAGATTTAAAATTAAAATTCGAAGGAAAGAATTAAGTGCAAAGAAAAGCAACTTATTTTGATGAGTTAATAAAACGTAATTAACTCTTGTACCTAATTAACGCAGTGCTTCATCAATTGTACAGTATGATAGAAGACAGTTTAAATTGCATTGGATACGATACGAAAGGAACGATAATGAAATCTAATATAGATGGTTTTAACCGTTTCAGAAGGTAATGTAGCGAGCTATTATTTTATGATAAGAAATTTTGATGTACTTGGTGTTTTTCTCCCAATTTAAAGACTGTGAAAACAATAGACAGAAAAAAAAACCGATCAGTTGACAATAACGTCCTCAATTTCACCTAAAATGACATCGAAGTTCGAAAGTTTAATGTCCTAAAAAGATATTATTTTTATTTTTTTTTTCCGCCATGGTATGGGGAATTAAAATTTTACTTGATTTATATTGAAATTTGGTGTAATTCAATCTGGTCAATTGGTGTAATTCATGGAAATGGGACGGTACATGAGTTTGATATTTGACATTTTAATAATATTTCCTTATCTAAATAACGTACTTTTCGTCCAAATGAATTAACCTCATCTGGATTATTTGTGCCACCTGTGCATGGGACGAATTTAGATTTACTCCTAGATTTATTCACACTTGAGTGCTCGCTATGCAGATGCTTAACAATATAAGGCGAGTAATTTAAATGCCGATGTCCTTCGGATTTCCCCATATATACACAGTTGCTGACGTGCTTTGAATGATTAATATGTTACGAAAAACGATGCCACCTATATTATTAATGCATCGAAGCGATAAGTGCGATTTTTTCCCCCCTCACACAGGTTTTTGTTTTAGATTTCAAGGAAGAGTGGATTAAGAGGACGAAAAAAGTAAATGTAAACTTTTACGAAGCTTTTTTTTAAAAAAAAATAACTAATAGAGGATATTTTTGAACCTAGATGGGGGTCATTAACTTGTCCAGTTTACCATCTAAAAATACGAATGTAGCATTAAAATAATTTTAATCAGATTTTTGCTTTATTATGGGGAAGTTTTGAGAGCCTAATTTAGGGATTTCATTCAACGTCATAATGAGGCTAATTTATAAAACATTTTTTAAAAATAATGTTTGTGACCTAAAGAGTTGCTTTTCTTCATACATGTATTTTACGATGAAAGAATGAAACATTGTAAGCTCGTTAGAGCATTTTGTGCAATTTCGTTTGTGTAAATTCTTTAATTGCAGTTGGTTATTGAAATAGTGCTAAAACGTAGTGGCAACCAAATCAAAAAGAAATCTGTTGATTATCAATATAAAAACATTTGTTGACACCTGTGCCCAAGGGAATTGGGTTTATTAGTCTGTGCACAAAATATTAACGTGTACGTGTAAAAAATTGATCAGAAACAAAAACAAACTACATGCATTATCAGGACTTCGAGAATTGAATTTTCATATTTTCTCTCCCTGACCCGCTGAACTGTTTTATTTTAGTTATGAATTTACTTTCGCTTTGACAAATTTTTCACGGCACTGATTTCTACGGCTGCTACCTACATTACATTTCTTTATTTAGGACTCTAAAAATGTAGGCTTCAATGCAATGTTCCAAAAGTAATCTCCGCTTAAAAAATTGAAATCATGACCTATTTACCAAGGAAGGCTCATCAACATAAATATAGTAATTCACAATGTCTATGCCATCTATAAAAGGGATTTCGAAGTATATTTTTGAAAATTAGCCTACTGTAACCCGATTGTTTATGAACAATAGGGTTGACCATAAATTGCTCGATGCATCGAAATGTGGGGTGGGAAATAATAACGATGTAACTAAACTAGTAACAAACGGTGTCAATACGTGCTTATTTTAGTGCCAGAAGGACCATAGTCTATTCAAAAGTAGAGTATACTGGGAGTTGAAATGGACCAATACAATAAAAGAGCTTGTTTTTCGATTAATCTTTCCTGTCACATGACTCGTATGCAATTCATTAGACACTGGTGTGGCTTTATCTATGCCGGAAGGCATAATCCATAAGCTGAATATCTCTGATTGGTTTTGGCTCAGTATATTTTAGTTTTGAACAGACTATAGACTTGTACTTGTGTTCTTCTTTAGACTACATGTATGGTATGATAAATTTGGAAATAAAACTGAAGTGAAGTTGATGCATGCAAGTATCATCTGCATCGAAATTGGTTATAAACATGTTATCATGTTCCATCTCTGCTAAGATACATTTAGAGCACTTTACGATCAATCCCTGTCTGCTTAGTTGAATGAAAACTGTACTTTGGCAGCGGGCCCTGTGAATGGTTTTTATTATGATAACTAGGCTATTGAATTTTAGCCATGGGAACTACTGTAAATAAAAGGAAAATTCTAATAAAAGTGGTCGTGAATCGATTTGGATGCAAGTGCAACGAGTATTTTGCTGGGACTGACTTATATATGGCTGATGCATGATCAGTTTTGGCATACATATCATCCCATATTTGTCCATATTAATTTGTATTCACAAGGGTAATTTTTATTCAACTTCCCTGCATCACAAGCATTCCTTTATATCGCCAAACAAATTGTTTACTAGTTTTTGTGTGTGATACTTTGCATTCTCAATTACATGTACGGGTAGGTGGATAATAAAATCATAAAAAAATAATACAATCAAGTAAACAAAACGCCAGAAAGTGACATGATTTTTGGACGTTTGCTTCCCGTTATCTGACAGGTGGTCGTAAACCCGTTGGCTAATTATGTCTTTGAAATTCAAAACACGTTAACTGGCTTCTCCCAAACTCTTCCTGTACATAAATTCTGCCTTTTGTTTACCGGTTTTGTATGTTTAGTTTCATTTCTAATTAATTTTTTTTTCCCGTCCGAACTTTCATATCGACCAAACTTTCAAACCGTAAGTATTGCCAGTCCCTGAGCAAGATCAGTTGAATTTATCATTGATTTTATTTGACATAGATCTAGTTTTCATTATTGAATACAAACTTAGCGTTGCCCTAGAGAGGATCGAGAAGAAGAAAAAAAAAAGAGGATGGGGCGGAAAGGGGGGGAGGAAGGAAACCCAAAATGCAATTCGTGATATAACCACGTCTCTTTAGTGGTCTTCCTAGATGAAATAATCGTAGTTGTAAGGAATTTAGTGGGCGATGTCAGATTTTGAATCAGTGCAATGACCGTTTCGTGATGTTGCGTTTAGAAAATAGGCGATTCGTTCTGCTCAAAAGACAATTAAAATGAAAAGGGCATTGCATCCAGCTATGGGTGTTTTACCCCGAAATGTAAGTCAGTAGCTTAGTAATAAAAAAAAAAAGGAAAAAGTTTTACGCTCCGGGATGTGGGTCGTCTCACTCACTCACTCACTTCCACATATAAAAAAACAACAGTTTGCACTATTTTTCATGAACATATGCATTTTTCTGTTTCTCTCTTCCTGGACCGTAATTATAAGGTCGGAACTGGACCGAATATATCCATATGCTAAGTATAGTTTATTTTTTATTTTTTTTTATTAAGTTTTGGCAATGTGAGCGTTATCGTACGCAGTAATTTGCAACGAAACTGAAAATATTTGCACTGAAACGAAATTGAATTTATAAGCAATTGAGGGGGAAAGGTGTAATTTTTGATGTAAGTTACCGTGGATCAAAATGCATATTTGTTTATTACACTACCGTTCTACAATTCGGTTTTGTTAACATTCTCATCAGGTTGCATAAAAAGGAAATGGAGAGGATACAAATCTATGAATACATTTTTTAAAATTATTTTTACAAATCATAACCAATTCCTTTCTTGACTAGACTGAGTCATTAAATAATTATACAAATGGCTGAAGTTTTTTAAATAATGAACTTTTTGTTTATTTATGTTATTTGTATAATTTGTAATATTGAAAATAAAATTATCTGTAATTGTAAAAGCGGGAAAATGTTTTATTACTATTATTATTATTTTTAATTACAGCTACATGACCTGCATTTGGGAAACCGAAAAAAAAACTTGATAAATCGAGTGAAATTTTATCATTTTAGAAAATCAGAAACAACTGATTTTGAGCAAAATTGAACCATTGAGCTTTATTCACATAAAAAATAATTATTAAGATACATCTAGGTAATTGCAAGGTTTTTAACAGAAACATTTACCAGAAAATTGAAATGAAAAATAGGCCAGCGTTTTTGCCATGCATAAATAGTTCATATTGATGAAAAAATGCAGAAAAAAAAAATAAAAAATCACTGCGTATTTTAATCACTGGCAGTAGAGTATTGAATTGAATTGAATTCAGCTTTCTTTAACTTGTTCACCTAGGATTATAGCAGGTGGTGAACAGTGTTTACGAGTTTCAGTTTACTAACTTGAATTTCGTAAATTAATATGCATGATATATATTACTATAATAACTACTTAACCAGTACTTAATCACTAAACCTACAGTTAACCCGTTGTGGATAACGATAGAATTAAACTCCGATTAACTCACTTGTCCATCTTCGATTACGAAATTGTACAAAATAGCGTATCCATCCAGCCAATGATTCACGGTGAAATCATCCAAATCAAATTTTCCAGGGCCGATTCGCACCAAGATTCCTTTCAGCCATTCTGGTATTTTTCCTTCAGTGTTTGAGGAAAAAAATTATAATTAGAACCCAAATTCACTCAGAATAATAAGACCTCCCCCCCAACATTTTCATTTAGACCCAAATTATGTGGTTGCGAGAAGAATTGAAAATACGACGTGCTTGTTTTTAAATTATCTGTTCGTTCTAAATTGTTTATTTTTTGATGTTTTACGTCATTGGATCATGAGTAGAGTCATGAAACATATTTGAGTGTCATACATGATTGAAATTTGAATTTCATTCATGTAGGCTCGTGCACGTATGTATTGCACCAGCAGAATTTCAATTCTATTATAATGAGAGGGAATTAAATAACGGGTAGTTAGTATTTCAAAACAACATCAACTGAATTTTGATGAATCCTCTTCATTTTGACTACTTCGAAGATGTTAAGCCAAATTTCACATTTGTTGTTTAATTCGATTTTTTTTAAATCGATGGTTAAGATCCAATTACTATTTCCTGGTTCAAGTTCTTTCATTCGCAATTTTACTTACTCATGTTTTAAAAGTTGTAGGTTATTGATAGTTTTGCGTTCGATTGAAATATTTCGACAATTTTTATTGAAAAAAATCAATGAGATCTCGTGTTTATAAATGTTTTATGATGTTGAGAAACGTTGACCCACCTCAATTCTTTATTTTCAAAATGTAGGTAAAAAGAAAGATATAGGCGCTTATTAGCAATTCGTGTAATTCAAATACACTCCATAATCCAGCACTAATTATAAATAATTGAATAATGATTTTACATGCTACAATATTGTTATAATAAAAGGGGTGGAATGTAAAAGATTATATGCGAAATAAACATTGTGGAATACAGGGAGACAACTAAATTCCGAAAACAAAATTCCCTGAGCTTTTCAGGTTTTCCAGGGTGAAATTCTTATTTTTTCAGGTTCATAAAAATAGTTTAATGACTGGTTTTAACGGTGGTAACAAGCGCAACATTGAAAAAATGAAACGCATAAAAGTTAGGAAATCATTCCAAAATAAGAATTCATTAATTGGAATGGGGAAATAGTTACCAGACAAATTAATTTTTGTACTGAATTTCAGAATTATATTCGAAGACTACAAAATAAACTATATGTGGAAAAATTCAAGGTTTAACTTCGCAATTCCCTGATACTACCAGTCACTCGACGGATAGGATAAATTTTGATTCCAGGGTATCGCCTGGAACCCCTGGAGATGATCTGAATCCCCTGACTTTTCCAGATTTTTCAGGTTAGTAGACCCACTGTAATATTGTTGTATTTGTGCGCTTTTAGTTGTACGAAAAAGCTGATAAAAATTTACTTTTAAATTAGAATCAGAATTAACTTTGAATTGAAACTTGTGGATTGGAATTCCGTGTTATTTGGCGTTATGGAAGCAACCGGTTTCTGATTTATAGGTTAATGGTTATGATATCTTGTTAGAAGTCAGTCAAAATTATAAAAATTGTCAAATTTTAAAGGGATGCGAAGGGGTATCGAATAAATCCAGTACATTTTTGTTTTAAAAAAAAATGATGAACTTTTCTTAATTTACCTTTGACATTGGTTGGCAGTGGTTCAGTTTCTTCATTCGAAGATCGGAAGAAATGTTTTAAATCCATGTTATTATCGTATTGTATTCTATTGAATTATGTGAGTTTGTAGCGTATTAAAACCGCGTTAGTTGCTGCGTGCGAACCTCCTAAAGGTTTGTTGTGTTACTGCCCCGCTTCTTTTGATTACCTTCGTATTTATGTGCCCGAATTTGTATATGGGAGGAAAAAATGGTGAGCAAGAGTTGGAAAGTCACGTGGTTTTCGCTTCGTCCACTCTATGAATTATTGAAGAGGTTTTTTTTTTATATTGTGATCGTGATTGTAGAATGGGATATTTTAATAATTTCTAAATGAAACGTCCAACAGCTTATTGAGCTGCATGGGCTATGTTTGGTTGATGATGTCTAGATGAATTGTATCTTTCATTACATGCATATCAGAATTTTGTGTTTGTTTGATATACTATATAAATAATATTACACGTCTTGTAACTTTTTTCGGAAAATGTTAGAATCGTAGCTCCCAATTCTAATAATGGTTTTGAATAGACATGTATCTATAATTTGTGGCTAATCCTTAATTTTTTTTTCAATTTGCCCAGTTTTCCTGCATATAGATAATTACTAAAGTATTAGTAAGGCCAACTTTTTATTAAAAACACATATCAACAGCCAGATAACGAGAATAATTGATGAATATCACTTTAGTAATCATTTAGATACAAAATACATAAGATTAATTAAGATTCTTCTTTAATCTTTGATTAAATTTCAACGAAACAAGTAGTGTTTGTACTTGGATACACTAACATTTAGGCAAAAGAAATCATTTGTAGTTATATGCTTTGCAACGTTTATTTTTTTTAATTCTGATAATTTCATAAAACGT
>JAQIXS010003373.1:0-18371 GCA_034700785.1 Rossiulus vilnensis
CTGTTTTCAAACGCTTATATACCAATTAGCCGATACCAGTAGCGCCGCCAATAAATTGCGTCACCAGGTCATTTCCAACCGGACCGGAATGTCTGGCATCCGTCCAGGTCAAGCTGGGAATGCCTGATGCTGAAGATCAACCAAATAAATCCATTCACATGCAAATGACCCTTAATTGAATTGAATATGTGTGCTGTGACCTTCTGGCAGGTCACAAATTTAACAAACGTCTTGTGACCCCCAAACAAACCAGGTGCATATATTCTACTGGAAACGATGACACCATGCCTATCCCTAAATTCTCCAATGGAGATGTACCTAAATGGTGTTTTTCATGCTTCCTTTGTTTGAAATCTTGGTCAGTTCTTAATGGATCATTTACATTTGTAAACGTCATAACGTGCTGAATGCAGTTGCCTTTCTGGATGTATTTTTCGCATCCATAATAGCCCCCATGTCCTTTAACACATTTAACAAAAGAACGAGCAGGAGCATCACAAATAAAAATTGCATGATTTATTTTGAATATTTTGCCATCATGGGATATACCAGTTACCATTATTTCTAGGGCTTCTGCAACAAATTGACTTAAAAACTCTTCCAGAATAGGTTTGGAACTTCCACAAAATGTAGCCACAACGAAACATTCAGAGGAAATAGCCTCTCTGACAAATGCTAAGATAGGCCAAAATTGCATACATGAACTTTTAAAAAGTGGCAAACCATCAATGTTGTAATGGAGATTCAAGACATCACCAGATCCAATTTTAAGTCCTTTTGAAATTGCTCTAATAATTCCATTTTTAAGCCCGAAATGGCAGTATTCGCCATTTCTAAATTTTAACACTTCTGTTTCTCTAGGAGTTTGCAAAAGAGTCCTTGCATCAGAAGGGAGGTCTTCACATATAGGTTTCAATATTTTTAGTAAATGTGTTATAGCATTTTGTGGTACCTTAAATTTAGTACACCACTCTCTAAGCTGCATAGCTGTGCTGGGTTTAGCTTCATAAGAACAGTCAATGTCAGAATCACTAGCGTCATCATCAGATAACGGTTCGATCATTTCAGCAATTGTCATCCCTGTATTGTTATCAGTAGGATTATACTGTGGATAATGATTGAGATGATTTGCATGTAATTGTGGAGCTTCACTTATCTCTTGTAAATGTTTGTCAACAAGTAATTTTAAACGTCTGCGTTTCTGTCTTTTGGACAAGCTTATAAAGTGCAATGCTGATGCCATGTTACTAAAACGTGTCTGTTGGCGATTTTTGAAAACGATAGTTACAGGTGTTTTGGTTGCTTTTCCATCCTTGAAGGTAATTGCTGTAAAAAATTTAACAATTCCATAAAAAGCCATCTCAATGTTTATCTGCATGCCAAACACATTATAAGTGCCACATGATGACTTACTTACTTATCAGTCTAGTACGTAGAAACTGTCGTATAAATATATCAATTCCTCCGACGCTCCAAAGGCTCTATCTGAATAAACAATTAGTACACTTAACAACACTGGTAATGGTGAACCCAATATTAAAATTCCCATCCCCATTCTTAAAGTATATTTCCGATTCTAGATGCAAATCCAATCAGACAACCTTAAATTTGCTATTATCTGAACCTGAGCATTAACGTTAAATCATTATATAATTATCACATTTTAATAATATTCACGTTATGTCTCAAAGATTCCTTAATTTCCAGTATAAAAACGCACGTACGTGTTAAGTATTTAACAAGTGCGTTTTTCATGTTGCATTCACCCTGCCCTGTAATATTATTCATCTAAAAATTCTTAACTCAAAATTATTTCTGCAGCATTTATTTCATGCAACTGCACTCCGCATAGTTAATTACATAATGATATAATGAAATTACGAAAAATAAATTGCTTACTTAAAATTAAGTAGAAATTCTGGCGCGTAATTCACTCATCCAAACTCACTGTGTAAAGCATCCAAGATGGCTAACTTTAAGACAGACGTTTAAGTGCTGGTTTTTTAGGGAAAAACTGTATAAAGGAAACGGGAGGGTCGCAAAGGGTGAAATTCCAAGTATTCTGAGGGAGACCAACATGTGCGTGTACATACACGCATATGTTGGTCTCCCTCAGAATACTTGGAATTTCACCCTTTGCGACCCTCCCGTATGTCCACACTGTTGCTCAGGAAAAGTCTCTCGATCAATATATTTTTTAAGTAACATCATATTGATTCGCGCGATTGTTGGCGAAAAAATATCGAAATATACAAATGTGTATATTTCTTTTAAATACCTAGATCTACATGTTATCTCGAGGAATTATAGGGTCGAAAAAACAAAAAAACACGGGACACGGGTATGTGACTATATGGAAGCAAGTAGCATTACAGACAAAACCCAACATATATAAATTACATTAAAAGTCAATTTAGATCGACGTTTCAGACGCTCACATATTTGCGATAAAATCCCGAATGCAAGCAATATAGCCAGCACATTAAACTGCTATGCGATTATCTTCTATAAATGCATAGACTTTCAGATGGCATCAACCAGTTATTAAATTTACACATAGGCCGCTATTTTACGAAATTGATGAGAATCTATCGACGGGGAGAACGCCATAAAACTAAGTGTTTTAAACGAATTTGACGAAGAAACCATGCACTTTAATGCAACGATTGCTCAACATATGGTGCTCATGGTTTTAAGCTCTGGAGATCGTTAAGCACGTTTTGACTGATAGTTGCCATGAGCGCGAAGCAGTTCGAATCTTGCACACACACCCAAAAAAATCCAACTCTAGTATTAAGAGCCTTACATCTAATTAATTCCGCAAATTTTTGTTAAAAAATTACTCGAGCAAAAACCGTAATGATAGCACGATTCTCAAAGTGAAGCAAAATTGCTCACGACTGCCTAGCGAAAACTTTACTGCATAGCAAACTAACGCCGGAAACATGTATCAAAACGTTTTGGTGAAAATTCTTAAATATTCGATTGTTATATACACGTTATACTAGGTGATTCTGGGAGTGGTAATACATTATTTCTGTTATTTAAGCCTTTTTAATACGACGATCATGCATGGAACGCCGTTTAATTTGTAATTGCAAAGTTATCCTGTAGCAAATTTAATTTTAAAAATTGGTTGTTGTTTTTGTTAATTTTTTGTGAGCTATCAGATAAACGGTGTTCTTGTTTGGCATCATCTTTTTAAACAAGCACACATAATGTAAAGCTTTTTTTTAAAGTCAGTCAATTAGGCAATACTGTATGCATTTGTTTTGCGACCAAAAAAAACTGGAGAAGTAAAGTGGAGTGTTAGCAACGAACTATATTTTCATATGAAATATTAAGACGTCTTTAGATCTTATGTATATCATTCTGAAGAGCATTCATAGTTGCGTGGCTTATAGGTGAATGCTTATGCAGATGCATTTCGCCATGAATATTTCACAACCATGAAATTAGTTTTGTAATGAAAATATGAATAATTTGGCGTCTCTGCCAAGGCCTAGGCATAACAAACGAATGGTAATACGGTTGTGGTCATTAATGTTTGCATGGTGGTGCAGACCAAACTACATGAGCACATACTGTATATAAATACGACGTGCATATATGTAGGTGTTTTACGTTTCCATATAAAGAAACTGTCACGAATGAAACGAAAAACCGAATTAAATTAGTACGTACGAGCAACAAATAATCTTCATAATGCAGGCAAATCATCACATCAGAACAGGATTGAAAAGCCGGTAGTTGTCATGAATATATTCTATAACGGTATCCTGTCAGGAGAATTTCATACGTGATAGAAATTTCAAGCGGATGAACCGGTATATGCCACTAATCATGAACAAAAAACTAATGAATTTTCCATTAGGGTAGACCTATACGTTTTCGGTGCGTTTCTAACAATAGCGTTATAGGTCATGAATAAACTAAATGGGAGGTAGGAATTATAAAAGCATTGCAAATCGATGTTCTATTTGTGTCGATCAACAATTTGTCTCCGTTTATCCTTCCCCAAGTGAGCAATGACCTAGCTGAACATATTAATAGCAATAATGTCACTTTCATATTAAAATATCCGAAGAGGCAAAACCTACTCCTGTTACACTAAATTCTTAATAATTTTGCAGCAGTCCATATCCTCAAACTTACAACATTTTGCCATTTAGACATATCAGTAACGTTCCAAACCATCTGGTATACATTCACATTTCGGCATCAGCAGTAATAAAGCATTTGCTATTCCGCATACATATTGTATACTTTGGAGCTCTGCTGTGCCATTCCATGCAGAAATATTACGTTTTTATCAGAACGTAAAACCCTACCACAAGCCGAGCTCAATTTAACGCTAACTGGAGCTGTCATAAATCACACCATGATAAAAACGCTTAATCATTTCACAGATGGAGAAAATGGCCAACATCAATACCGACATGAATGAGTTAATGACATCAATTGCCCTCTTTCAAAAGGAGACTCGCGTTCATGATCGTTTAATACAGCTATAACTATATAGGACTATGGTAATAAATTTGAAACTAAGCGCTCAACTATTATGAAATATCGTAAATGTTTCTGGGCACGCCAGCAACGTATCATTGATAGCAATAAATGGACTAGTCTTACGCCCACGTTATGCGATAGATGAGCCAAACTAGTTTTAAAAAAAATGAAAATCCGATAGAAATGGTATTCCAAAAATAGACACGTTTAATGTTGACACCTATGCTGGCCAGCGTTCGAAATATAATTTGCCAACACAAAGACCAAGCCATCTGGCTTATTTGCTTAAAATAAACAAATGGCTCAACGTAGGTTATCAGGTGGCGTTTATAACCAATTAACACGAATTTTAAGCAGTTTTATTATTGCTTCGGAAAATCCTACAAAATAAAATACCATTGATATTATTAAACATTTGAGATGAAATGTAGCCGAATTAGACATTCGATGGAGTCCAAAAATTCGTACCAATAAACGTGAATTACGAAAAAGCTTGTTGTTGAAAATTGTTCCAATGGTGCTGCACCTTATTTGCATTTTTTTGAAGTGGAGACAATGCCCCTGCTACAGGATGTTGCATTGGGGCAACTTGAGAAGTTATCCAAACGATAATCTCGGCATATGACAGATAAGTGTTGAGATTGAAAAGTACTCTTTACTTGTAATAGAAAACCAGATTACCAATCGATTAAAAAATTAATCAGACCTACGGATAAATGCAAAGGAAAGTTAGATATATGAGCCTTTTATCTCCGTAAGCATAGATCAACGCTATGAATATAACACTTAACTTAAAAATAACTATTCATACCATATTCATTCAAGACATTAGGCAAATTATCAACTGCTAAATCCGTGCTTAGATAAAGGCTGTTTAGGGATATTAACGTAGCTTTTGAAAAACGAATATGTTGCCAATTTTGCAATAACTTTTCTGGTATGAACACTACAAATAGAAAAATATATAACAATACCTGCTAGTTTAGAAGACAAATAATTCGCTGACTGTTTTAATTTAAGCATCTGAAGTTCTATACGTTTGCTTTGCAAGAATCTGTTGTAAAAATGCAGTGTGTTGCATTGAACGAGTTTTGAGACTACCGTATTCTGGGGAATATTAATTTTGGTATATTAAACATGCACAAGCCTATGTTCAGAATTCCAGCTCACAGCTTTAAAAACACTGCACACGACATTAGTATGCGTGTTGAATGTTTGTATGCGAAGATAAAAATAGGCAAAATTAACATCCGCACAGTCATTTCTCTTTTTATCAAGAGTTAGGTGCAAATCTAGCAAAGCATGCGTAATTATTCATTAAATATTGATGGTCAAAAAGTAAACCTATTTCGTATATTCCCATTGCATTCGCTGTAGATCTTGCTCTGGAGCATAAATGGTCACGTGTCACATTCCATTTACTGAAATTCACAATTCTCTCTTCCAATGTACAATTCTACATGTATCGATATACATGCACACGTGTATAATGCATATAATGTGCGTCAAAGTTGGTATAGTTTCATATTTGTGTTAACTCAAAACATTAATCAAGATCATATTCTACACATTAACATAATTTCCCGCAGAGTTGGCTGGCATGAATAATGACAAGCAATTGTATCGTTATTACTCGCGTAATTTTCACGTGAGTGCTTAAATCAAAGCTAAATCGAGCAAAAATACATGCCTCGTAGCTAAGGAACAGTATCCAAGCTAGCAATTCTGCACAAAAATCAACAAAGAACGAATCACAGTCGTCCAAGGAAAATTTGAACGAAGTCCAAGTGACCAAAAATCGATTTGCTAAAGACATTATAGATTCGTGGACATACGAAATATGACCTCTGCGCGCATTTTGAAAAGTTAAAAATTTACATAAGGGTAGCCATTTTCCAAAATGCTTATTCCAAATCTAAATATTTAATTTTTTAAAAACATAATTGCATGTAATCGGTTGATTTGATAACCATTTATTTTAGTTGGGGTTTGGAGTCCTGTGTTATTGATGTTTTTTTCCGAATTAACAATACATTAAGATTAACGTGTCATTTTTTTTCCAGTTTAGTGTAGTTTTTGCTAATTTTCTGAATTTTAGCGGGAGTCAAAACTACGTAAAAGAAAAGATACCTTTTAAAATTGAGAAGTTATATTTTTCAATAATAAACTTACATTCTCAAACTAAATATATTTTTATATCCGTAACCAAACTTTTTTCATTTAATCCACCATATCAAATAATTGAAAAGGATCACGATATCACTTAACTGCCTGTTGCAATAACATACACATTGTGGTTTGATAGAATCAGTTTTTTAAATGAACGGAGATTTTTGCACGAATTTTCATCTTAATATTACACCAAAAATAACACTTGGCAAAATTCATTACCTTTTATACAAAACCAGATTTTTCATGATAGCTATGCCCTACTGCAACATTTCACGGTATTTACACTCTGTAGTGCCTCAGCCGAGATATAATTTATCTATCCATGACCTACAGCAAGCTGTAACACTGAAAACTCAAGGTTGATGGGGAAAACTTAATAAAGTTCGGTCTATTTTTTGGATCGATAGTTGTATCTCGAGGGGCAAATCTGAACCGGAAGTAAGTTCACCTCCATGAAATGAAAAAGTAACTTAATCACAAAAATCCAAATTTCCTGCGGTCAAATCACGTTTGTTAGTTTTATAACAATCCCTAGATGTGGAGTACACCTGAAAAGAAAAGTACCGATCTACTGGCTGACCTGTTTCCTCATGTTTGCATTTCAGATTTTAAAAATAACATAAATTGCCGTTTTCCACTTCACGAAAATCAAACTTTTTTGAAATCACTGCATTGCTATTTGTCTTCACATTTGGCAAGCTTCAAACGCCATACATGTATGATCTATTTATAACTTCTGAATAAATTTCAAATTGCGTGCGATGCATTTGTGAGAAGCGTAGCAATAAAAAAACTTGATAGCCGCCGTTATTTTATTTGAGCTTTGGTAACTTGCAGTTAACGTTAATGTAGGCATTATAATAAATACCATAATTACATTTTCTTAAATTAATTGTTCATTTACATACATAAAGTTCTGTATGTTTCTTCGTCATTGTTATAAAAAATATACCTGTTGTACTTATATCGCACTACTAGATTTTCGAAATGAAATCTTGAATGATATTTTTTTCAAGTTTATTTCCTTTTTATATAAATAACGAGAGAATTTTCAAGTTATAAAAATAACTCAGAACCCAATGAACAACCAATTTTATACGGTAAAGAATAAATTAAAAAATATATAAAGTATTTGAAACAAAAATGTATGAATATTTTTTTGCATAGTGGGCGTCTATTTGGGCATTCTTAATAGTGACTTTGATCACATGGAACATAAATGTGAACGTGTTTATGATATCGACAGAACATTAACAAACAATTGCGGAATTTAGACGGCTCAATATTTTCAATTATGACATTTACAATCCTTGCCAACATGATTTCAGTCCCAATTAAGCCCTTCCAATAATGTTGACATCGTATTACGGAATATAGCACACGTTCCCAGCATACAGTACATTGTCAATTTACTGTATGTTGAACGTCACGCAAACAAGGTAGCAAAACCTAGGCCAAAAAGCAAGCGCCTTTTATCAATAATCCTATTAATATTTAAGATCCTGAAAGTCTAATCACATGAAACTAAATCCAATTTGTATTTTGACTGCTGAAGCAGGGAAAAACAGCAGCAAGAAAATAATGCTCTTGGATGTTGCCATTGTCTTCTAAAATGTCATCGGGTTATACACATGTATTATTTAAATCTCAAAAAATCTTATCGAGAAATGACATCCAATTAGGCCTATTATTTCTGAGAGCATTGAATCGATGGAATTGAATATCTACAGTGTACATGTACATGTATGCAATTGCTAGGTAAAACTCAGCCATTCAAATAGTCCTCGTTTCATTCGTTTTTTGTCTTTAATCACCCTTTTCCCTTATAAGCTTGCATGGTTTCAAAGGTTTTTATAAGTTCCCAACTCACACCCAATTATGGTAATCTTTAACAACACACAGTATAATGCATAATTAAGAGTATCTAAAAATGTACTTTTTTGCTTCGGATAATGATGTTCGACCTTCCCCATTTCAAGCGAAAATGGCAAATCCCTCCTCCCCCATTATCCTGGATTTTATTTGTGCTAATAATTGTCGTACTGCTGCCTAAAGTTAACTTCAATTATCAATTTCATTGGATAGAAAAGACACTAATTTTATTGAGCAATTGCCAAATCTCGCAATATAGTCCAAAGCTTGGCCTAAAAAATACACGCAGGCTTCTGTCTGCAAAAGCAGAGTATGCAAATTCCTGAAATTCCTACCGAGAATTTAAGTGAAATTCCAGGTCATTATCACGTTTGCGTGATGCGAATGAGAACTTTTCCACAAAACAAACAATGCATTTATGGAAGGCAACATGAACGAGGTTAGAAATATTATCCTTACCTGCTTCAGTTGCTCATGCAGCAAGTATGCACAAGCTTTATTGTCAAATTGCAAACTCCCAGGATAACTTCTGATACTTTTAGAAATGTGCATACGAACATTCACGTATTGGAGCCCTACTTGCTGCGCACAGAACTGCATACACATAAGCAGCGAAAGACCGAATAGCAGAAGGCAATCCTATATAGCGTGTGTGCGGCTTAGTCGATGTGCATTTCATGGGTAGAGAGAATTACGATGCAGAGGGAGACCGTGGGGCGCCTCAATAAGCAAAATATTGCGCCAATGCAATGGTTGAAATACGCTTACAGGAAGCGAACAATCAATATATTAGCAACTGCCTGTGGATAAATACCTGAAAATACACCTAAGGCTACTTGACCGTCAAATTTGCCAACGATTTGTACACATGTTCATAATGCATACAAGTACATGTTATAATATCGGAGAGGTATTCTGAGGAGTGAGAAAGAGATCCTTCGTAGTTCAGAGATGGAAGTTTCGCTTAGAAAACGTTTCTTTCCGGCCGTTACACATCGTTATCAAGGGGTTGACATCCCATGCGAAAAATTCGTATGCATGTATAACTTTCGTGTTGCCATGAGCTGAAATACCAACTCACTTGCAGAACAGTAAATTCAAGTCTGGAGCAGAAATCGATGTTTGCATTGACTGCATCACTGCACGACAGTTAAATGTCATGAGTCGTGACATGCGCTGTCTTGACGCTGTCTTGAAGATGCCACATTGCAAAAAAGTACGCAAAGATTTCTGCTTCAAACACTAATTATAATTGTTAAATTTATTTTCCCCTTCACCTTCCCAATCACCCTTCAGTTCTGTTAAATGTTCTATAATTGTGATTTTACTTACGTGTAATTATGTGGCTGTTAGGTACCAAATAGAATAGAATTTGTCGTTCATTACGGTCGGAGTCGTTTTTATAATTGTAAAATTGTCTCGTTTATTAATAAAGAAATTATATAAATTTTAAATCACAAACCTTTGCAATCGCCGAAAACGATTTTACAATTATTTTTTGAAAAATAAACGGCACATTTTCAAATTAGTAAATATCTAGATCCCAGTAAACGAGAAAATAAATTTAAAAATATTGAGTCAAAAATGTGCAATTGTTTTGCATGGTGGGCATCCTTTTGGCTCAGCTTTAATGTCAAAGCTGTATTTATTTTTTTCCATGTTGGAATGTCGTCCTCTAGAATGTGTATTGCATTTCATATACAGTGTATTTTAAACATGTGCCATATATTTTTTAAAGCCTCTCCATGTGATTGATAAAAAGTAACCGGTAAAAAAAATCCGATAAAATAACCGCGCCTGATGCCAATACTTCCATGCCATTTATTTATATAAAAAATATTATTCAAAACATTATCATTGCAAATCCTTCATCTCAGAACATCATATTCTCTGCAGAAACGCTTTTATAGTGACAGGATTAAAGGCATGCATTCAGACGTCTCAAAAAATGCAAAATGATTTATTGTTGTTTCAAGACTTTCCACATGAGAAATTTGTGAGAATTTCTAATGAAATTAGGACCATTTCACAGAGCAATACATTGCTTACAAGATGAGCTATTCTGATCTTAAATTAGATTTATACTTGCTTAATTAAATGCATTTTGAATACCTATAGTAATACCTCTAGAAATTCAATTTTCCCGCGTACAGAGTTAAGTCGCCAATTGGGCGGGAAACCTTCTCACCTGGCAACACTGTTTGCCTTCGGTCGCCAGGGGTCTCTGTAGTCTGTCGCGTTATGGCAAATTTGTTGGGGATAGGGAATTTCTCAGCTTTGCGAGTTTGATTCTGTTCTAATGAGATTTACAGCCGTTAGCTGTTTGATTACATAAAATCGGATTAAAAGGATTGCAAGAGAATATGAAAGTGAAAATATTAAGCAGGAATCCTGATGACTATATTCGCGAATGTACCCGAGATATCCAACGCGGTAAGAAATGTTCTGAGCATATAGTATATAGGCTTTCAGTTGACACGTGTTTTAGCTCTTGAATTCAACGTCTGGAAATTATTAAAGACAGTGTTTTATGTTGTTTTCAGTACCACGAAATTATGACCCCGCTTTACATCCCTTCGAAGCACCGAGGGAATACACGAGGGCCTTGAATGCTGTCAAATTAGAGAGGGTTTTCGCACGCCCATTTATTGGGTCGCTTGATGGACACAAGGATGGCATTGAATGTTTGATCAAACATCCCAATAAGTTATCCATTATCATATCAGGCTGTTGCGACGGAGAAGTAAGATTGGTTATGGTAGTCTTCAACAAAATGTAGGAAATAAGCAAAATGATAAATGTTATTACGGCTTAATTTTCAGATAAAATTATGGAATCTCCCGAGCAAGAAGTGTGTTCATACCATTCAAGCACACACCGGATTTGTCAGAGGAATCAGCTTTGACCATGAATCAGAATCATTTTTCTCTGTAAGCATGCACGCCTTGCATTGCATTATGCACCTGATTATTCTGACTTGCTGGAATATGAAAGTTTCTAGTTTCGTAGCTGTAAGTATTAAGTAGGGCAATTATTCTTTTACAGGTTGGAGATGACAAAACAATAAAGCAATGGAATATGAATGAAGAAACTTGGGATCAGCCAGGATTTGAATCTATGAACACAATTATTACAAAAGTAAATTTTACATAGTCTATAAATTAGTTCAGTTTATTCCTTTGCACTGTAAAAATTTAAAAACTTTGTGTATAATAGACAATGCTGACAGGAATTACGCACCACAGAAAAGAATCGATTTTTGCCACATGTGGTGAACGAGTTGACATATGGGACATATCTCGAGCTGAACCGCTTAAAACGTTCAAGTGGGGAGTTGACAGCGTTTCGAGCATCAAGTTCAATCCCATTGAAGTAATCTTAAATCATATGTTATGTTATTCAGTTCAATACTACGTTTTCAGAGTTGAGTCTGTAATGTTTACATCTATTGTTTTAGACAAATGTCCTCGGAAGTTGTGTCAACGATCGTAGCATCATACTTTACGATACCAGAATGTCATCGCCTATTCGTAAAGTCAGTGGCATGAATTTTTTACGTTTTTCATTCATTGCTGGTTTATTATTCGCTTACAATATCACCGCTTTGTGTATTAGGTTGTTCTTGCAATGCGCAGCAATACAATTTCATGGAATCCAATGGAGGCTTTTATTTTCACTGCTGCTAATGAGGATAACAAGTAAGTTAGTTAATATTGGACCTTTACTCTGTAAACCATGTTAGGTTAATTTAGTACGTTTCACAAAGAACATAACCACATAATTAAACAAAATATCACGTTTTTAAGCCTATATACATTTGACATGAGAGACCTTTCAACAGCTGCATCTGTCCATAAGGATCATCAGGCAGCAGGTAAATTCCAAATGTAGAAGCTATGAACTTGACTATGGTATTCTCCTAATGAAATTATTCACGTTATCTTTCAAATTTTGGGTTAATTTCCAGTAATTGATGTTGATTATTCTCCAACTGGAAGGGAATTTGTTTCTGGAAGCTATGACAAAACATTAAGGATATTTGAAGTTGAAGGTGGCCACAGCAGGTAAGTTTAAGAAAGATGCATGAAAATAACTACCTTAAACTTGGGTCACAGTTTTTTTTCACATGCACCCTGAAAAAAAATGCTCGTGTGGCCCCAGCCTTAATTACATCACTAATCAATCCAATGCACAATTACAGGGAGATATATCACACTAAACGAATGCAGCGGTTGAAAAGTGTATTATGGACGTTGGACAGTAAGTTTGTGCTAAGTGGATCAGATGAGATGAACATACGGATCTGGAAGGCTAATGCATCAGAAAAACTTGGAGTGGTAATTAACAAATGCATTTGCATTTCCTGCTAACAGCTGGAAGCTCCAACATGTGAAAAAAAATTCAATTTCTTCTCTCTTATTATAACAGCTAAGGCCAAGAGAGAAAGTTGCTTACAACTACAACCAAAAACTTAAGGATAGATTTGCTAGCCATCCTCAGATTAGCCGCATTGCTCGCCACAGACACGTTCCCAAGCACGTTTACAATGCCAGAAAGGAAGCTCATGCCATGCTTGAATCTCGTCTAAGAAAGTAAGTAAACTGATAAACGTTTCAGTCAAATTCTATCAGTTTCATTTGTGGAGCGATTTCATTTTAATCCACCTGTATAACTAATTAAAAATTTCACTTTAGGGAGGAAAATCGGCGCAATCATAGCAAGCCAGGAACATATCCCTATGTACCGGAACGCAGGAAACACATTGTTGAGGTCACTAAGTGAATGTATGATTAACTTCATCTCTGTTGTACAAATAAAATATTTTCAAAGTGATTTCTCAAACGTATAGATTGTAGACATGCATGTTTTGGGTAAGATTTAATGAAGAAGATTTAATGATTTGTGCATAACTAATATGGCCATCTGATCTTGCATGAAGATCTTAATTAATGTTCCAAAGAAATAATGACAACAAAAGAATTCTCTAACAACTTTGCAGTACATGTATGGCCTGTTGTCTTTAAATTGCTCCAAAGAAAGGTATGTTATGCATTTCAATAATTTATTGCCAGACAACCTTATGGCTTTATTTCATCCTGTGTCACTAGCGGAAGTCAGTTTAGGGAATGTGTTACAAACTGAATACCATAGGCTGGGATAGGTCTGGTTAGGGCGGGGGTCTTAAGGGGGAAAGCCCTCTGGTGAGGTAAATTAGGTAGTGACAATGTGTACTATAATGTGAATTTAGGTTTAGTTGGGTGCAAATCGCAAACGTAGCTCCATAAATGGGGTGTCCTCTCGTGTTGTAGACCCCACAAATACTATATATTGCCTGTTTATTGACAACCCAGAAGGATAATTCTGAAATGAAGTTGTCAAGTTATCTTAAGGATGCTTAAGTAAAGACTAATAAGCCGAATAGAATACATGTACTCAGTACATGACATTATGGTCAATTTACCAGAACTTTTTGAAAACGAAAACGTTTTGGATTCTCTAAAAGTATAAATTGCAAAAAGATTAAACAAAATACCTTATTTTAATCATGTCTAAGGCGATCTCCTGACATCGTTTTATCAAGTGCATAGCATAACACAACCGAAAGTACACAAGTTCACATTGGAGCTGTTCTTGCAAAAGCTACGTAAATAAGGTGCTCAGCTAGTTCTATTTAGCCATAAAAGAACAAAGACTTGATTTCCTACACCAATACGTTATTGTAATTATCAAATTCCATTTCAGTAATGTGAGTAATAATACCAAGATCTGTACAAAAGTTTTATTTGAAAAACGATATAAATACACAAGTTATAACATCTGCGGGCCTTCAATTTCACTTGTCTTCAGCATCAACACCATTATCCCTTCTTGAATGGCACCCACGTTCCACGTCCTTCATAGCTTGAAGTTTTGTAATCAATGCCTTTCCAAACCGTTCGTGAAATGCAGCACTCAGGTGATTTAGAAGAGCATAAGGTGTCTCAAAGTACGTGGTATCGGAATCAACGTTGCAATCGTGGTTTCTCCCAACAATACGAAAGCCTCGCCCGGAGAGTTCAATGCAAAACCTGAGGCCTTCAACAGTTGTTACATTCCAATAAATGCAGGAGTCAGATGGGCTTAGTTTGTAAGAGATCTTTGCTTCGTACACTCCACACTCAATGTCCCTAATAACAGCCTCAGCTTCCTTTTTCCACTGCTCCTTATCGAATACTTTACCAGGATCCATCTTCGACTTTGAGTTTTTCCTCTGTTTACGTAAGATGGTAGCCTTGCACTTGCTGGTCATTTATGCACTCTGTTTTCACTTTTGGCTGTCCAACTGTCCTCAATATCGATACAAGTGAATCAGATCTTTGAACAAATCGATGCAAATTCCTACTAAGACGATCCACAACGGAATGAAGGCGTAATAGAGTGCAATGTCTTTCTTATACTCCAATTTCGCGCACATCGTGG
The DNA here is from genome assembly GCA_034700785.1 of Rossiulus vilnensis. Taxonomy (NCBI): domain Eukaryota; kingdom Metazoa; phylum Arthropoda; class Diplopoda; order Julida; family Julidae; genus Rossiulus; species Rossiulus vilnensis. The sequence goes on from JAQIXS010003373.1 coordinate 15,013, forward strand.
CCTGAAACGTTATTTTCAAAAGAACCGCTGCTAAATACCAAATCTTCCTGTGCATGGTGATCCACCAACTATCGTGTCCGTTTTTACAGTGCGTTATTATCTTCAACGCCACATAGATTAGCATAATGCTATCGAACAACCACATGGGGATGAACAAAATGAACCAGTTCCATGACGTCTTACCGTCTATTCGCAGGACGAGCAAGATCAAAAACACCAGATGAAGAAACCAGGCAAAGAGCGCACGGTGACAAAGAACCGCCATGACATCTTTTGAAAAACAAGCAACGCCATCTAGTGACGGCTTTTTTGTTTACAATTGGGAGTACAGGGATGCGCAAAAGTTGAATGAAATCTATATAATTGATGGTGACTAATGTTGAAATTTTTAAACCTTGGGTAGTGTCGCAACGGTCTATTTAAACAAACTGTAATGACATAACAGTTGATAATAGTATAGTTAGGAAACCAATTTCCAAATAAATAAAATTACTAATTGAAAACAATTACTAGATACAAAAAATCCAATTAAAACGGGCTGGAATGCAGCTCAAAGGACGTACACTGTAATCAGCTCAGACAAAAAAGTAGGTGATCATTGGTGATGGACTATGCGCCATATTTCAAAACTATTTTTTTTGTTTTGGAGTTCGAGCTTTTGTCATTATTTGAGCCACAAAACTTTTCCATAATAGTTTCCTATATGGCGATAAGCATGTCCTTTGCAAATCATTTGCAAGCTTATTGTAGTGTCGAAGCTTTATTTTATTTTAGTGGATAAAGTGCTTCAGAACTATATATTCGCGTACATGGCTATTATTAAAAATTGAGTAATTATTATAAGTTTTGTGGAATTCCAAATATGACGGAATCATACAATAAACATTTAGTTAAAAATGCTTTTGACAGGCTAATAAGGGAGGCCTGAAACGTCCTATACATGTAGCTTTGTAAAGAAAATCATTAGCAAGAGGTGCTTCTTCGTAAAATAAAAATTCAGGAAAATCTTTATATGGTTTTCTCATAAGTGTTTCTTTGTACCTTAAGCTCGACCCAAAAAGGATGCCCATCACTCAGCAAAAAATTACACATTTTGGCTTCAAATACTTTTACTTTCTCAATTTATTTTTTCATGTGTAGAATTGGTTGTCAACTAGGGTCCGAGCTATTTTTGCTATTGAGAAATGTCCCGTTTATTTATAAAAATAATAATGCGCCTCAGTGAAATTCCACAAAAGATTTGAAACTGCTCAAGACATAGCATCTTTAATTTATCAATATCAATTGTGTTTGAAAACTGGATTTAATAAGCAATATAAATTAAGTAATCATACATTTTTTATTATAACGTTGAGTTCATTTTTGATAATGAAAATCATGAGTGAAAATAACACGTGTTTGCAGATGCTGACGATGCCTTGAGCTTTTTATGAAAAACCACTCCTCTGTATCGAATTTCAGTTTTCATTTAATTTTTTACAGACATCCTTGGAGGGGGCACAATTTCAAAAGAGTAGGGAGAACCTCTAGCAATTATAGTTCTTTAATCATTTTTCCCCCATACAGATCACATCGATACATGTAGCGCTTCTTGACGGTCGTATAAACAGCCAGAATTTCTTGAAACTTAGCACACAAAAAATGATATTCAACGCCCTCACGTTCCCTATTTCCTCCATCTGGCCTCTCCTCTACTTAATCCTCCCACCACCATCATAATCATCGCTTGATTCGTAAATGACTCCAGTTCAAGGGGGCTTCTTAAAACTTAATTGTCTACTGAGAAGTCGTGCTCTTTTCTTTAATAAAGCGCAGAAAATCACTCGTTTAAATTGGTCATTTGCACTGGCACCCTCGTCGGCCACGAAGTAGCTAACTTCCTCATTAACCAATGGATGTTTTCCACAACTTTCTTTTGTGGTCATTCTGGTGAGGGAATGTGAAAAAAAGTCGTTGAAGTCATAACCTCAGAAGCGTATTTGTCATGAAAGACACTGAAATTTGTGCAACGATAATGACAAAGTATGTGACTAGAAAAGGATGGATGGAAATCTGCCAACTAGTTATCAACGTAGATATCGTCTGTGGTAGATTAAACCTTCGTGAATTTTGTTTAATATCGGGCTGCCTTAGTGTGATTTGAGTTATGCCAACATGAAGCATGTTAACGTCGCGGCTTGGATGATATTACTCACGGGACTGCTTAGCCACGGATTGGTAAGTATTGTGCGGCCATTTTAGTTTCGCTAAAATATTTCGAAAAATTGCATGGCTGCAGTTAAAATTTAAAAAAAGTACGTATATAGTAAACTCTAGCGTTTCACACATCGAAATAATATTAATTAACAAAGTTAGCTTAGTTTTTGGGGGGTTGTAAAGTCTAATATTCAATTCAAAACTTTCCTTTTTAATTTAATTTTAATTAGAACTCCAATTTGGCAATGATATAGGTGATCATCTATTTGTGATGGTAAATACATTATACATTGGGTATGTGGATTTCACTCCTACCACATGGAATTTATTTCATGACAGTTTATTGATGTGTATTGAATCGAGTTCAAACGCATTGTTACAGTATACGAGCGCATTAAATTCCAGCACAGCTGCTTAAAAATATTTCATCGTCTGCACTTAATTTAGTAAATTAGCCAAATTACAATTATATATAATACAAAATCCAAAAATACAATTAACATTATTGTTTTAGAGTGCTTTAAATACTCAATTTGAATATTGCTTTTTCCAATGCCCATGTTAATTCGAATACATTTATAGTTAAACTTTGTGAAATTACTTCAGATTAGTGAAACTAATTTAAGGTTACCGGCACTGACTTAATAATTCGTAACATAGCAGTAGTGCTATTTCCTAAATTGAAATTAATTTCAAAATTTCAACAACAAAAAATAACACAAACTTCGAGCAGCTTGGTTGCTAGAAATAAATCGAAATGAGAACAATCCGGTGATACATTTCACCAGTCTATCTAAGAATAAATACATGTAGCCATTTCCTGATATTGTGAGATAAATCGCACAGCCTTAAGATTAAAATAAAATCATGTCGCTCACTAAAGCAGTAAACGCGATAAAACGATAACAGGTCTAATTAGGGTGCCCTTTATCGCGATAGACAAGTTATAACTTGAGGTAGAGGAAATGCCAATTATATCATAATCAAAATATCAATATAAATTGGAATAATTTAACGGCGACAGCTGATCAGCGCATAATGCAACAGTAATCGAAATTAAATGCACAACTTACTGTAGATTTTTTGATAAGTAAATCCAATAATTAATAATTTCGCGTAAGGTTATGGGATGACTCACATTCCATCCGAATTGATCCTAATTG
>JAQIXS010003374.1:0-18369 GCA_034700785.1 Rossiulus vilnensis
ATTGCAGTTCGTATTCCCGTTTGGCAACCATTCTGAGTTTCGGAACGCGTTTCAAATCCGGTCTGAACGAGGTATAACGCTTCCTCCGATACCCATGTTTGGAGGTTTATTTTAGAGAAAAAACTGTTTGCGAAGGTCGAATAGGCCTACGTTTTTTTCTTCTCATGTTAAAAAAAATAAATGTGGCATTTTCAAGTACAAAAATAACTCATAATTCAGCAATTATAAGAAATATTTTAAAACAAACATTCCCTTCAGCCGCAGAAAGTATTTTCGTGGCTTACATTGTTAGCTACATGTATATCTATTTTCAGCAAGTAGTATGGCGATATGGAGGTTTTTTTTGAGGAATGCAAGAAAGCAATATCATTCAACTCCCTGCCGTAGAATTACTCAGCATTTATCCAGAGGGCTAAAAAAACATTCGCTTCTTCGTTTCCAATTTCGTTAATATGGACTTAAAATTGTGGATTCTAAAGTACCGATTCTAAGTTGTTTGGATATTTACTTTTTTAACCACTGAAAATCTCAATCTTTCCATTCCGTTGTCGGACAAAATATTCCACGACCAATACATTTATTTTACCATAGGTATAGAAATATGAAAATTATCTAAATTTGGAATTTATTCATATTTATGCGGATGTGCCAGAAAAGAAAAAGGCTTCCTTTCCAGAGTTTTTTTCTTTTTCAAATTTGAACGATCCATGGAAAGGCTTCATGATGGACGCATTCAGGTTCTTGACATTAATGCTTCACTTTCTAGTGCATGAATGCAATTGAAGAGACGACGGAGGCGTTTTCACAATCGGCATTGTACTGTACATCTTTGTTGTTGTTATCTCCCTGTGACTTTCAAACGTTATGAAATTCTGCATGCGAGGTGCACGCACCTTTCTGAGGCTTAAAACGACTACCACTGTGGTGTTTTACACAAATTAGAATGCATGGTAATGGTTATTGTTATAAATAACAATGCAACTCAGAATTAGCATTTGAAGGAAATTGCAGGATGATGTTAATTTACTAGTCCAAATGATCACGTCTGATTACACCGAATAAATGCATCAGCGTGTTTAGGTCCAGCCAGTTAAAAATGGCAACTTTATTCGTTTTATGTCCTCGCCAAATGTTTCCAACTTTTATGAAGCTATAAGGGAGTGGATTTAAGCATCATACCACAATAACTAAACGTGAAAAAATAGGGGCTATGACGTTAGTTGTGCCAGTGGTTTTATGAGCAGAATGCTCATTAGCGAAACTTCATTTGGAGACAGAAAGCAAGAATGGCATTAAAGTGAGATGAACTAGGAATGTTCACTAAACAACGATGTATGTATTTCAGCTTAGAAGTCATGGCGCCAATTCTGCCAGTGCCCAATGGCTTATTAAGAGTGTCATAGTCTGGGGCAATGAAGGATTTGAACTGGGGACACGTGATTTCTTCGCAGCAAATGCGTTCGTTTACTTTTTGCTTGACATACATTCAGCCATGACGAATGTTCCACTTTCTATTGAAATAGGGGGCATTCATAAATGGCTTTTTTTTTCTTCTTTTCGCTGTTGTTAAATCCATCAGGAAGTGGCCTTCTTCTGTCGAGATTTTCGATTTTCTTCCATGAATGAAAAGCATTTTTTTCCGAACTATTTTTTTCCCTTATTTTGTATATAATAGAGATTCGGAAAACAACGGGAGTTTCCCCTCAGCTTTGGCGCATTTACGTCATGACATGGTTGAGTGCTCGCAAAGTTTCCTTTTCTAGTTTCCATGGCTACAACCTTGCTAATCCTTTTGACAATCAAATAGCACCAGCATGGAATGAAAATGAATTTGTCATTCAGTCATAATCCAGCGTGTTCAAGCAACCAGAATTTCCAGAAAACTGATAATTCTGCGACCGATTTTGGGTAGGCTTAAAGAAATTAGCTAAGAATCATTAGACGTAAGGATCACGAAGTTCAAACGCGTATTTTATGAACCATCGCATTTGCTCCCATTACTTAATAATTCTTGCATAGTGTTTAATGAGACGTTATGGTCATGCTTAAAATTGCCTGACATTTTGCAGAAACGTTCGTGTTGATAGAACATGTAAAACTTGACTGAATTGTCATAACTCATTCGTTTATTTTACGTATAAATGCATTTTATGGCAAGAAGTTTGAACTGTCCTTCATATTAAAACATTACATTTAGCAAACAGTGTAGGTCTATCATTAATTTAACGGACAAGAATTCTGAATTGAATTTCTCACTATAAGTGTTTTTTTTATTTTTAAAAATCGAATTGATATTAAGAAAGCAATTGCAATGTTAGCAAAACAATGTCATGCCAGAAACGGTTAAAAACCATTTGAATTTTTGAGTAAGTTTTACATAACTTCAGCTGCCTATTACGAATTGCCTAGTCTTAAATAAACATAAGCTAAAGATTATGCAAGCGTTTCTCAGGTGTACTGATCCATTTTACTTTTATTACGAGCAATTTACAAAACAGAATAGACGCGCTTGCCGATCATTGATTTGGAACGTTAGTAAGCCTGCCTATACGGGCTTTTAACAAAATCAGCTCGAGTGCAGAATTAGGCTATTTTTGTTTCTAATAAAGGCTTGCTGATGCAAAACCGTTCTTAAAATTAACTCCGTGACCCTTTTTTCCTATATCACGAAACTTTAATCATGGCGTCAAACGTAATCTGCTAAACCATTAGTTCTCCTCCATGCATCGCAGGCTTTTGAAGCATTTTTTCTTTGAAAATTAAAATACACTCAAAATCAATACATCAGTTGGCAGGGCAATTACAATTTGAGCCTGCGCGAGGTAGAAAGTGAGGAGAAAAGGGATAAGGGGCAGTTTTTTAAACTACGTAATGTAGATGTTGGGAGTGGTCAGGGATTCACAAAAATCGGAAGCTTATGGCCTAAAGATGCGGGAGGGGGAACAGGAGTCAACAAATTCTGACGTCTACTCTGTCAATAATGACTAACCCCAGGTGGTTCTTCAACCAAAATAGCACTTGTATATTACATCTTCATTTTTATTACATGTCATCTCGTCTCACAAACACGTTAGTTATTTTGGTCCTTTTTTCCATTAAATAGCTTATTTCAAAAAATTAATTGAAGGGCGTTATTATACGGAGTTATCAAATAACCTGAATTAAACGTCATTTATAACGTATTGAATTTCGACCTCATGCTTTTGATTGAAATTAAGAGAATCAAAATGATGAGTTGCATTTGTTTGTTATAAATGGAGTGCAAATGCATATGTATATGTGATAACATACTGTAATGTATAGAACATTGCATTTATAATTTATTAAAGCTTTCCATGTAGGGGCTGGTACTTCTGCATAAATGCAACTTTGCTAGGCAATACGTTTTGCTAGTGATGCAGCGAATGGATTCTTTCTTTTACAACCTGCTTATCGGGGCACTCATGAAATGCATTTTATATATTTAATTATAACCTCTCATTTAATTAAACTCATGTTTAGAGAGTAATTCGGCAGATGCACTCCAGTGCATTCGACTTCGTCTCCACTTTCTACGTGCAGGGTTTAGTGTTTTGGGGAATAAAGGCGTCGAATGTGCCACACACATCGCAGGTCTTAAGGGTCGTGGAAATTTGAAATTAATTAGCACACCTCAAAAAAACAACGATTCTCTTTTACCCAAGTTAGGTCGTCGGCCCTATACCAATCTTTGCGTTTTACGATGCATTGCGAAACTAGCGGATCGTCTTTTCGTTGGATATAAAGTTGCACTTCTTACGGAATTCTCTGCTTTGTATGCATACTCGCAGAAGTATTAGCACGGTACTCTCGAGTCGTGCCGCCAATAAACCATTTCAAGTTTTACGAGTTGTTCCACCGTAAATTTCCTAATTTCTATTACTTAGTTAGCTGCGCATAGATCCCAAAGCATGTTGTTATTTCATCTTTTATTGCCCATCAAGTTCTTACGGTTGAAATTCCTCGTTAAACCACGCACGAATGTTGTGTATTATACACCTATGTACATGTATGCGCCTTAAGTGCAGTACTGCCTGGATTTCTCAATCTTTCTTACTCCCATAGTGCGTTGCATGAGGAGGCTTATGTTTCTCTTGGAGTACAAATTAAAATATCCTCTACCTAAAACAGAAATGGTTAATTATGTTACGTTGTATCGATGAATTAAGTTGCGCTAAACGACTGCCAAAATACAGTCTTAGGTAATTGCAACCCGATGCCTTCATCGGAAATAGTTTTAGGTTCAATCGTACATCACTAGAAGTAAACTAGTGATTTTTAACCCTAATCTCATTCACGTGAAACGCGCTTGAAGGTTTCGTTGTAGGAAAGATGCATTGTCATGCAAGTGTATTCAGATCACACCAATGTTGCATACACTGTATAATGCATTTTCCTTGTAATCCGAATAATGGGAAGCCCCCGAAAGCTGGCAAACTGAGCTACACATACGCAATGTGTGATTGCTTACTTTCGGGTTTCTAGTACAATGTACAGTACCGGTATTAAAAACATGAACTGCAACGTTGGAAATACGTGAAATATAGCGGATCGACACGTTTCTGTAAAACATGTAACATGAATCTTGCGTAATTGAGATAAAGGGTAGCCATTTTATATAGAGATATTTACCGGCATTTATATGATGTCTATGGTTTTTCAAGTACACCGTGCTAATAAAATTGCTTTAGCGACTTTTATCACATTGTGTTATAACCCATTTTAGGTAAAGTTATTAATTAAGATAAGTTTTTAATGTAATTGATTTTTTCAACATTTTTTAGCGTTGAAAAAAATACAGGGTATTCAGGCATTAAATTAGTTTGGTATTTTAATAAAATGTCTGATGATTCAATCGAAGTCATATACCGCTTTTCAAGAATAATAACATACGGTTTATGGCATATTGACCTATATAACCTTTTTTAATGAAAAAAATTCTCTCAATAAGAACACTGACGACTGCATCAAAGGACAACAACTTGAATGAAACATTGCATTTGAACAATAATGCGAAATGGTGTGTGTACCGACTGAAATTTCTTCTTTTTTACTAAGATTTATCCAAAGAGGTTGTTTGTCAGTTTTAGTGCATTCGCTCGTAGACAATACACCGCCTAAGTGTACACGGCAGATTGCTGAGAATACAAGGAAGAAAGACCATAATTCCCTAAAGTAAACAATCCTTGAACTTGAATCATAGTTTTAACATTAGATGATGAAAGAAATTCGCTTCATTCTACCAAGTTTTATTCTCTCATTAAATCCGCTTATGTGCACGCAGCCACTATCCTTTTTTCTTTGCCCGTTTCCAATTTTGCCGAAGTAAAAATTCTAACGATATTATTATGGAAAACCTCACATGGTGGCCAAATGCTGGTCGCCTCCCACACTTTTTTTCTTCTTCCGTAAAGGCAAGGAATCTTAGCTTTCAGTTTCCATTACCAAAATGCATAAAAAGCGATCTAAAAACTGCACTCGAGGAAACGGCGCTTGCTCCAATTGCGTCACTGGTCGAGAGAATTTCAATTCTGCGCCACTGTTTTCTTAGCTGTTTATTGAATAACCCACTTTCGCTCGCTCTGGCTTGCCTATTTTCTTAGTAAGCCACTTCACCATAAATCTCCATTTGACCTTATTAAGCCGAAATATAAACATCGTTGGGAGCTTTATGGCTCACTCGCCGTTGCCGTCTATTTGAAATTAAACTGCTCAGAATAAAACGAGCGCCAATGTATATGGGATGGGAAGGGGAGGAGAAAAAGTGATTAAACCCTCGCCGAATGGATTGTTTAGTTTTCGGCTTAAAATAAACACAGACCTCTCGATGGATTCGCCGATATATCAGCCGGGGCAAAAATGCGCCATTGGCGCCTGATTAAGTTTATTCTGGCAGGAGCCATCGTTCGGTAATTACGCCGCAGTTTTTGGCCGAGAAGATGGCATCCCGTTAGCGAAATACACGCTAACGTGAGCCTATTACACCCAGGAATCGTGTGAAAAACAGTTCAATTTTCTTTTATTGTACCTCGAAGAGTAGCTCGGCCTGAAACGAGCCTCACAAAGTAGCGCCGAGGAGTAGGCTTGACACATATGAAAGCTAGACGGGTGTCGCCTCCGTGCAATTTCATTCGTTGTTGATTTCGAAGACAATCGAATAAGCCGAGGAAAAAATTGCGAAAATATTGAAGCGTTCGGAGGGGCTTTTTTTTTATTGGCCGCATTTTTTTTAAAGCGATGCAATAAGTCACGATTTCAATTTGAAAAACTAAGCTTATATTTTGCACGGGGAAAAAAAAGGGCAAAAGGGATGCACACGTTGCGCAGGAATCTTGCTCTACCCCAATATTGGCCGTGTACATGTAGCGAAATGCGGGCGGGCAAATATGAAAGACAAAAAAAACTGGAGAGAGGCGAATATTCGGGAGGCCATTTGCAATGATGCATGGATCAATGTGGAATTTGTCACCATGATCCCGCGCTGTAAATCATGCGAAGAAAATGCAGTTGCTCTTCCATCGATCTTGGCGTTTTCCGAACGCTCGGTTTGTCTTGCTGGGGTTTATTCTGCTTCCGCTTAAAATTTGCACCAGTGGTTTCATCGCGAGGAAACAAATGCCAAAATGAGATCCGTCTGCAATCTGTCCTCATCAAAAATGCCGTCGTCTGACGGTTTGGTAGTGTTTTGAGTAAATTTAAATCTTCATTCTGAGCAGATAAAGGGCGCCAAACCATAACGTCGTACGTGCTTCCCCCCCCCCCCCCCGCACACACCTTTCCACCTTCCTGCTTCCTTTGAAATACTGCTTTTAAGCTTAGTACATTGTAGGAGCCATTTCCCATCTGCTGTAGTGGCAGGAAGCAATCGGGACATTCCTAGACCTTTGGAAAGTGAAGATTGACTGTGCCACTAATGTGACATCAATTTGTTGTAGTCAATACATGACTAATCCTTGATTGGATAGAAAGTGCAGAAATATATTTGAACGCTAAAAACTGCAGATATCCAAAGGAAAAACGATAAATATCACTAAAACAAACAGGATCGTGCTCAAAAGGGGTTTTGGGGGTGAAATCTCCCTCTTGGAAAAAAAATGCGAAATTGATGTTGATAATCAATTGATTTTTTCTCCATTACTTTATCAACATTGCTTAGCCCTTACCTAGCGAACGTAATGCGTAAACCTACTTATGATTTGTAATAAAAAGTTAGAATGTTCGCGTAAACGGACAAATGGTATGCGCCGCGTATATTGATGAATAAAATAATAATACCAAATAGATGATGACACGCAATAAAGCGGATAGTTTTTGTCATTCACCCTAACAAGGAAATTTTAAGTAATACAGCGTGATTTATTCTCTATGGACAATTGCGTGTTTGCCTGACACGACGGGCATTTTTATTAAGGCCTGTTTAAAGTTTAATGCCTGCTAGCGAATGCGTTGCAATGAGAAAAATTCATCATCCTAATTTTTGCATTACTAATTTATGATGGTGCCTGTATGATATTACAAATGATATGAAAGTACATCATTCAATCTAATTAATGGATCCAAATTTAATGGCTTTAAGGTTTTAATCGCGTGAGCATACCGCGTGCAGCTATAGAGGTCTATGGAACATTATTTTGCATGTAAAACGCATATAGGCTTTAAAAATGCTGTTTAAATTTAATTAGCTGCGCATAGTCGTGCACTATAAATCGGTTCTCTCGGATGTACTTTCGGTTCTGTTCTCGATGACAAGGAGGTAAAAAAGTACGATCCAAATTTCATCTCTTTCCCGTATACGGGAATGAGATGAGATTTGGATTTTGTTTTACAAGCAAGATTTAAAACGCAAAGCACGATTTAACAACTACAGCATGTGTGCATTAAGAGTGTCACATATTTTAAGTTCATCCTTTGCATTCTCTACAGTTTGGGCATTAGCATCACGATGTACCTATTGAAGCGTGCACTCAGAAGAAGAAACACTTCTTTGATTTGGGTTAGGAATATAGGATTAAAATTAGGTAGTGTCTACTATACTGTATATGTAATGCGCAAGCACGTCTTTTGAGGAGATTACTTATTTCGTGCATTGTTCTTCATGAGATTACAAGTTTACAGGCATGGTCGTGTCATTATTTCAGTTGTAACGAAATAGACAGGGCGAATGACATGAACTGTTTTTGTTTTTACTGTCGACTGGCGCTCATATAAGTGCGTTTTTCAGAATAAAATGCATAGTTTCAATTGAGGTTTTATTTTATTTAGACATGGGACATTTTCACTTGGGAAGGTCTGTAACAAATAACATTAGATTGTTTCTTTGCCAATTTATTAAATAAAATGAGTCTGATTAAATCGTTATATACCTTCTATTACGTTCTCTAAATTCTTCAAAGCTCTTCGAAGGAAAATGTGCCTCGTATAAGCAGAACATTACACATTTATAAATTATAGTTTTTTTCAAGATTGTATAAATCAACAAACCATTATGCATGTACATGTTCGTTCACTGAGTCGTTGCCATGGTGTTTCTCAAGCAATCTAAACAGTAATTACATGAACGTCTATTGAAAATCGCCATTACTCGTTATCTTATATTGTTGTTGGGTCCCAAATTCTACAATATGCTGTATTCTTGAAAATAACCTTAATGGTTTCTGGGCAATAGCCATTTGATCTTTCCTACATGCCCATTTATTATTGCTGAAAGCACTTATCGACCAAATATAAATAATTGGTCGATCATCGTGCTTGCATATGTAAGATGTCGACATACGCAATTATTGCGTTATCTCTACGAATTTATCAAAATGGCACGCGAACATTGCGTTATATTATATGATGAAGCTGCTGTATTGATTCAGCCATCCACTCTACCTTAAATGTATGTTAGGGATTAATTTTGAGATGATTGCTTATTTTATCGCACCGATTAGCTGGAAAACCACGATGCGATCTATAATTCAGATTTAGTGATACATATTCTTGAGCATCAGCATATGCTTTATGACATTTATTCCTTGGTATAATAAAGCCATAATAAGCCTTATTCTTGGTACAGGTGCGAGTATTAATGGGCGTATAATCCAAGGCCCATTACAATGGCTACATCTGAAATTCGTGACTCGAATTCCATCTGATGTGCTTTCGAAAGATGCGCAGTTTTATAGTCTCCGGGACGCTTAATTCGGAATAATGTATCCAAAATGTAATATCCAAGCGAAGAAAAAAAAATTTGCTAAACGTCTAAAGAATTTTAGTAATATTCAATATTCGATGAATGTTTAAACTTGACTATGTGAAATTGCCATGTACATAGTGCTGACAGCTTTTATGTCCATATCATTCAATGACAAAAACAAGAAATATCATGAAAAATAGATTGTAAGATTCGTTTTAAAACTTGAAAAGTCTTCATCAAAGCTATACCGATATTTTTATGGAGTTTTACTCTCATGGTTGTTTTATGCATGGGTAATACAGTTAAAATGATCTCAAGCCCAAAAATAGGAACATTATCAACAATATGGAAACTATCATTTTCTACTCCAGCAATTTGATATCTACTTTATTATTTTTGCTCGTAAAATCGTCGTAACGAAAATAAAACGTATTCCACGGGCCTAAGCATATAAATATTTTTAGGTCTTCGTAGAAATGAGGGGAAAAAAGGGGAAAACAATAAATGTAGGGGCATAAATATATGCCAAATGGTAATAAATATGTGATAAACACCATATAGATGCGATTGCGATTACATAAAATGCCAATAGTTATTTTTTGTGATTTTCATCGGCAGAACTTTTTATGACGAATGAATATAAATACATGGACTGAAGAATATTATAGCAGGCAACTCCATTTTAATATGGATGTCTCAATTTTAGATGCGAATTCGTTAAAGTGCTATAAGGCCTATATGCATTATTATGCGGGACATGTAGCAGTTATGTTTTGATATCACTTTATATTTCTTGTTTTCATATCTCACATCCAGAGTTTGAGAATTCATTTCATTTATATTTGACTTGCCGATAAGCTTATACAGATGTTTTAAATTGTTAAATATAAATGCAAACGACATTCTTGAATGGATATACATAGGAATGATTATCTAAACAGAACAAACTGAAAATTATAGATAGCTACTTTTAAAAAGTAAGGGAGATATGTTTTGTGCATGATTTTTTACTTAATGAATTTATTGTGCCAATGTTGTGTATGCGTGCACTGTTAGGCATCATTACAGTCATAATAAGCTTGCTTTATATTTGTTCAGGGTCAATATTTAAATTGTATGTTTTGGTTTCTTGCTTTCATCAATAGCATGTTATCATAATTATTTAAGTATTATGGGGTTATTTTGGTGGTTTTAAAAAAGATACTAAAATATATTAAGCTTAGTATGTCTAATACATTATATATCCAGTTCAGTTACATGGTATATGTGGCAATGGCAAGGATCGAGTGCATTTAGTTTCATTCATAGTAACGGTCAATGTAAGTAAATCAGGATGTAGTACTTAAAAAACAGTGCTTGATGATCTTTATAAAGTTGAAATCATGTAGCATTGTGAGACAACTACATGTAATTGAATTTCTCAAGCTTATGTCCCATACACTGATGCCGCTATCAGATTTTAAAGGTAAATCTGCACTAAATACATTCATATTAAGTCCAATATTACTAACGCTAGACAGAGAGAGAGAGCATAAACTATCAATGTACATGCAGTTGCATAAAATCTAAATTCAGCTAAAGAAACCCGGCACTCTAAAATAGCCCGGAGACACAGCTCTAGTAAAACATCTAACGGAATAGAAATACGATGGGGAATCGATGGAAGGGACCTTCTTTTGAAAGACTTTTTGGAAGCTCAAAGTGAATGTTTCGATCTAGGAATTTCTGATAGCATATCTAGAATAACTTAAATACATGTTTGATATTATCATTCAGGAACGCGAGATACCAGATTACAGGAGTGATAGTGTAAGTTCTGATATGTGAGTGTGGTATGAAGATGTATGCAAGACGGGTGACACACAGAAAAATACAGTGTGTTCATTCAGACTTCACAAAGTATTGGTTATGAGAACGGGTTCAGCAGTTTCAGTGGGACCTTCTGTTTGTGAATGTGTTGAACGCGATGCAATAGAGACTGGAGGCGTTATGTTTGACTCGAAGAACCTCAATCTTGCATGAGAGGCTTTTTGAGTAAAATAATATTTTAGAAACGAATAGGCTCCCTATAACTGTTGCTTTCATATATCAAAAACGTCAACTATAAAAGTGACTTTATTTAGTTTAAGGATTTGGAATTTCACTACCATTTCCTTCTCGAAAATCAATATTTATGGTATTATGCTGGTTTATGGGAGGCAGAAATAATATAATACGACGTTTGTCTTGCCGAGCTGACTCAAGATCTTGATTTTAATTTTAATTTAGTGTATAGAACCGCGGTCTGTAATTTATATTTTACACGTTTTCATCCCTGTAAATATTAGTACACAAATTACGAGAATGACCTTTTTTTCCGTAAATAATATTAAGCAATTCGTGCAGTGTAGCTGTCAATCTGCCCAATGCCCAACTTATCCGTGTGAGGCCTTTATGCTTTTGCAAAAATGGAAGTTATGAAATAAAACTGGGATTCAAAAAATGGCATGCATATCACGAACGTCCATCAAAACTCCATCATAATAAACCCAGATTTGAAACGTAGTTCACTGAAAGTTAAGTAGGTTAAGGAGACGCTATACATGCGGTGTGCATGCAATATGTAAGCATACTCCCTCGCAATATAAGTTTGCATTATGCATAATAAAATATAAAAATTTCCATACGCAATACATGTATGAGCGGGTCATAAGTGATTTTGGCCAGACTTTGCCAAGAAATCACGGTCTTTTTTTTGAAAATTAATGGACCAAGATTTTAGCATTGGTCTAGACATTTTTGATGGCATTATTCCTAGGTTTTATTCTGTGCAGTTTAGAATATTGCCACCATCAAATCGGCGAATAATTTTAGGGTTATTGAACAAATGAAAACCATTTTCTATATTTTTTTTTCGAAAAGATGCTAAATCCGTTCGTGCATGATGGGCACAGATTGCGGAAGTTGCACGGAAACTACCGAAACATTCAAATGAGGAGAAAATGGCAAGCTAACAAAAAAAAGTAATTAGGCTTAAACATAAGATGTAGGGAAGGAAACATTGTTCAAGTTATTATGAGAATAGATAACATACTTTAAAACGGTAATATAACAAAGACAGTCTTGCGGCATTTGTGATGCTTTGTTAAAGGACTGCATCTTTATGCGCATGACTTTAATTATATAATGCATTAAGTAATCAAATTAACTTTACAGTGGATTGAAAATCTGAGTTGTTAAACTGAGTAGCACAGCTGACAATTCACAGTATCAAGTGTTGAATCGTAATGGGCATAAAATGGAAAATGTAGATATGAAAACGATATATTTTCTCTCGTTCACTCCGTACAAAGTACTAATCCTGATTGAAATCTATTAATTTCTAATTCCCTGCAAACAAATGTAATCAGAGTTGTTTTTCTTTAAAAGTGACAATTTGTAGTAATTGTACAGTGTATATAAGAAGTACATGAATCTGTAATTAATCTTCATTCAACATCCGCATTTTCGTGTGCTGTTTATAAACGTCAATTAGAAGCGTAAATCATTTGCCGGAAATGGGTTATTTCGTGGATTATTCAGCACGCCAAGGGTGTGTGAAATGGCGTATGTCTATACTTTATCATCAGTTTTAAACTGTATTTTTTTGTTGAATTTTAAACTAAAGCGTGTGTGGCGTTTTATACAAGGTTTTATGCAATATCTGGGAATCTATTTAACATGAAGTTTCCCATCGACGGTATAACTTTGGTTTCATGATCACAAATTGATCAAACTCATATGTAAATGTACAATTGTTATGTAAGTACGCTATGCATCTGAATGAAATGAAAAATTGCGTACATACTGTAGAGTGTAGGTATTCAAACTAAAATATTAATACTGATTTTAAAAGCAATGCCTATATTCTATCTTCATTTTTATCTACATTCTGAATTAACAGCTGAGATTCAAAAAATCTGGTACAATTCAGATAAATCCCTTTCATTATTTAATACCACGATTCTATCGATTTTACTTCTTCAAATAAATAAAATTAAAAAAGAAAACAGCGGTGTGCAATAAAACGGTATTAAAATATAAAATATTGCTTATATGCAATATTTTAGCAGCAAGGATTCTCATGGGTTTTTTTAAATTGATTCTGCGTGTCTGGATTTTGTATCTGAAAATCTCCCATTAGTTAACATGCCTGTCTGGGTTGGTAGAGGATATATTTTATACGTGCTGCATAAAATATGCAAAGCGAAAGATGCTAGACTAATTTGAAAACTTGGAAGCACCTTGGTGGCTCATATTGATACGACATTATTTATTTTTCATATTTCATACATGTGCTTTATAAGGCTTGCCAGATGACTGCACAATATGACGAACTATGTTTTCTACCCACGTAACCTTATTATAAAAATGCAGTCATAAATGAATAGCAGAACTATTTGATTTTTCTAGATACATTTCTGTATCTGTAACAATGCAATCGGCATGACTTGACTAATTGAAAGAAACCAGCCCAGCATTGTACTTGTCTTATGTGACCTTTTTTCATCATAGAAATACATTATTTATTGAAAAGAAAGGAATTTCGGAAAAAGAAAATTAATTTGAAAGTGTTTTGTGTAAACCAAAATCATCGTTACTTACCGGAATGCGAGCAAATGCACCAAGAGAGTAACTTTTACGTGCAATTTATTGAAATTGAAATCATGCATTTCAATTTGAGTGCAACTTGACTAAATGCGTGGGTAAATACATGTATGTATACTATGTGCATAGCTTGTCTGGTTACATTTTCGAGAATTATATGGCAGATGGAAACAAATTAATATGGTAATTACAGTAACGTAAGAAACGCGAGGATATTGCTGAGGGTTGTGCTGGACACATAGGTTTTAACAGCCACATTTGCATTTTTTACATTCATTGAAGATGGCACAGATTTATCAAGTAAGTTCAAGTGGTTTGAAATGCTGCTCTTGTTATCTAAATTTCCTGGTAGTGAAACAATAGATAGTACAATGTCAGGTGTCCGTAGATGGCCTGCTTTAGGGTTTCTGAATAAATATAGCATTCAGTCGTTGGGGTCCACTCCTCGTAATCCGTACTTCTTTTCTTCTCTTTGGGATTTTCATGCACTGTGGTGAAGCTTTAAACGTCTTGCAATTTCCAAACGCCCAGAGCAGCAGTATTGCAATTCCCAACGAACGTCAGTGGCGTTTGGCCAGCGGCCATAAAGGTGAGACTAGTTCAATAAAAACTGCACTCAAAATAACAAAAGGATTGAAGTTTTCCTTCCTGGATATATTTTACTCGCGGAGAAATAGGACTCTCTTCTTATTTTCGTTGGCAATAAAAGTGGAACGAGATTACGCGATATTTTCCTTTAGGAAGCATTTTTACGTTGCCAGTGAAGAAAGTGGATAAATGTCTGAAAGAAATTCTTCAATGTAGTGGAAAGTGATGCAAACGCTAAAATAATTAAATTTCAATTGCCATGTACTGTAGAAATGCAAAAGAATTCTCTGGTTCAAGGTTTAGAATTTGTTGAATTTGGATGTTAGGTCTGTAGAAATGTTTCATTGCCCTATTTAGAAACAAGGTTATGCCAGGGTTTCCACGGGCCTGGAAAATCTGGGAAAGTCAGGGGGCTTGTAAACTGACTAGGAAACATGGAAAAGTCAGGGGAATTTTAAAATATTTTCAACAAGTCAGGGGAACTTCTAATTTGTATCATAATTTCAATCTAGTAATTTCATACATCGATTTTTGCGTGTGCCATGATTTATAGGTGAAGTTGCACAGAAAATCGTGAAGCGTTAATAAAATGAAAACCACAATATGGCGGAGCTCTTCTTTCTATTTGACTTCTAATGATCAAAAACATTACTTACACGTATATTTAAAACCAACTTCTTTTCACCACGGAAAACCCTTATAAGTCAGGGGAAAATAAACATTAACGTGCATTAACAGAAAATGGGCGAAATAATTGAGATACAATGTGTATACTTAAAGCGTACATGTATATAGCGTTTAAAGGTTTGAATAACGTATTTCAATGTGCCAAACGTTTATTCAATATCCAATTATACAAGTTCTAAAAAGGAGTGGTATATCAGTGCCTCTCTTTTTGGATTGTTTCATTACTGCAGCCAGAACCATTGAATATCTAAGAAACGTGAATTTCCTGGAATCTGGGTGAACATTTCTCCAAATATCAAGTGTTTTCTCGTTGAAGCGTCGAGCGGAAATTCTATTAGTCAAAGGGAATGTTGGTAGAAAGTAGCCGTTTGCATGTCACCATTTATGTGGCACGGAGTGCGTTCAGGCTTGAAAACTAAATTTTATTCTCGCACTTTATCAGAGAACCTTTCGACCTGCTCTGTCCACGCTCCTCCAATATCTAGGAAACGGCTATGGGAAAGGAATTTCTGCTTGGTGTGATAATGCTGTAAAATAGATGACGGACAACTTTCTTATACTTTCCACCTGACTTCATTTATACTTTCCTGATAGAAATGAAGAACAATGAAGTTAAAACCTTTTTTTGTCCATGTGCATGGGTCGATAAAAAGCCCTCCCATTTCGAAAGCGTGGCAATCTCTGCCTCCCCGTGTTGTATCGAATGCTTTTCCCCCATTGTTGGATCTTTGAGTTTGACCAACCTTATAAAATGTTTAACACAAGAGGCCATTTTGCCCCGCGTGCAAGCAAGTAGTAATCTTGATTGCTGACCATATTGACCCACTCTTAACCTAGGCCCATTATTGCGGTGTTGGTGCGCAAACAAGCAATTGCAATCAAAATTCTTCACCGGCTGCCATTACATAGTTGGTCCCTTAAGAGAACATCAACCACGAAATGCAATTATTATAAGGGAATTGGTATTGGGAAAGTTTCGACTTAGTGGTGTGTCAAGTTATTGTCATTTTTCGCTCGTAATGCCAAGGGTTTCGACTTTTCTTCTAAACAATGTTGCCATTCGATCCATTTTTAAAGTCTTTTAATAAGCAATATAATTGCAAACGCTTCATTTTTCGTGCTCTTTATAGAGTTGAAAAAAATCATTTCTCTGTCGCCTAATCGTGTCGCCTAACACAGTGACTCTTGTCCAAGTTTTCATAGATTTTTAGCATTTTTTTTTATTTAGTCCCAATTCAGTTTTTTTGTCCATTTTGCTACGTCAATTTCTAACCCTTTACTTACTAGAGCGATCCTAGCAGGTAACCTTCAACTGTTTACCAAGTCTTGAATTACGATTTCGACCATATTTTGACAGTGTTTAAGCGTACTTCTATATAATATATAATATATAAATATGTATACCAATCAATATTATAGAATATTGGCAACATACATGTACTTATAGACAAATACCCACTTATATATATATATATATAATATATAAATATATAATTAGTTTAGAAGAAATTGATATTTCATGCATAAAACGTAAACATAATAAGTAGCACATTTAGTTGATTTATAACAGATAAGAAGCTTATTAATGTGCCTGTTTACAAACGTCCTATTTAATTACATACATATACTTATAATTAACACTGTTTTAACGCATTTACGCTAGATTTGTTAATTAATTGGAAATTCTTAACGTATAATAGTCTTTCAAACTAAAAAAGCGTGAGATAATAGGAACCCAGCCTTTATTTTATACAATTGTACACTATTAAAGAAGAATTCCTTAAGGCTGAAAAAACAGGAACAAAAATAAAATATTTGATTGGTCTGAGTTTTAAAATAAACTTGAATTCTAGCTGAAAAAACTGAAATAGGTTTTACTGCAACATATTTGAAACCACAAGAAGTCGAGCTATATATGAAAGGATAGCAGATAAATGCACATCAAGACCCATTCTTAGATTCGGAAATCTGCGATAACCCAATACAATAAGCAGAATAGTGATGGAAGTAAAATAGAATATGTAGATAGATGTCCTTTCAGAAGATTTGGCGAAATAGACATCCATTCAGAGCAAGTCTAACCGGATTCACATCCAGAAATACACACTCCGGTATACATACATTACGTACTACCTAATTTCATTCTTTCTTCGTAGAAATAACCACTGAATATGAAACATGCTTTTAATACATCATTTAAACCTTACTACAGAGTTTGTTTACGAATTCCAAAGTGTATTAAAAAAATACCTCGGTAAATCAAAAAAAAATATTCAAAAAGCGTCACGCTTTCATATATCCACTTCGTAAACTTCGTAAATTGTATTCCCAGAGTGCATGTATTTCCTCAGGTAATATAATCATGATATATTTGTAATTATCCGTAGACCATCTTGGTTCAAAATGATATAAAAACGTACCCGTACCGCACCCTGAGGCCCATTTACACTTCGACGAAAGTAATGGAAATTCTAGCCTCAAAGCAATATTACAGGTAGTAAACTTCGTCTCCTGACTTCGATTTCTATTCCTCGGGTTGTCAGTTAATGTTTTCTCAAGAGATGAAACCCGTATCTAGGTTGGAAAAACTATTCGTAGGTGGTTCCACTGGCGGATTCATAAATTTCGCTGCCTGCAATTATTTCCTAAGCAGGCTAGTGCACTACATCTAGAAATTGAAAATTCGAGCAAAGCCCTACGAAATCCACCCTGAATTTACGCTGGCAGTAAGTCCCTATCCACTTCAAAGGCTCGATCTGGTTACAGATCTGAAATACTCTGGTTGGTCAACCACAAAAAAGTCGATTCGCAAGGGCGGTATAGTCGAGCACCAAGGATACTTGTCATTCAGTTAAGGTGTTGCTTCCCATTTATTCGTGAGGCGGAAACTCCGCTGCACGACGTGCATTGGACGGAAAAATCAGCTATTAAAATGAGACAAGAGAGGGGACAATGGAAAATGGACGCCAATTGGGCGACCTCTCCTTCAAAAAAAATATCCATGTGCAGTCGCTGTAAATGTGTCGTCAGTGTCAATAATGAAAGGTGACAGCGAAATGGGGTGCTAAGGAATACCTTAAGAAGGGACGAGGTAGACTAGTCTATAAATAATGCATGCGTAGGCCGGGATGAATGCGTGAATACGTAACCATGTCATAAATCCACGGAGAATCAGGCGGTCTTCGGTTAAAAATAGCCTCGAACGACCCCTGACTTAAGACTAAGGCAAACATTGGAAGCACTAAAGCTACGCAGGGAAGCCCACTATTTTA
>JAQIXS010003375.1:0-18368 GCA_034700785.1 Rossiulus vilnensis
GACTATTGCAAATACACTTCCCCCCCCCCCTCTCGACTCGACAACCAAGTTTTGGCACTCTTTATTGTGGTGATATTAGTAAAAAATGTAGTGATATCACTAGGCATGCTGAAATTTGCATGGAAACATAGTGACATCAGTAGGCTAGATAATCGCATCAGGCCGTTTATAATGGCACTAAAGTAGATTTTGCAAAATCCATTAAATCAGCATTTCGATCAATTATTTTTAAACTCACCAGATAAACTACCAAGCGCATACGCTGAATAATGAAACGATTTATTACAAATGCAAATTTTGGTCTTGTTATGCGAGCAACTATATAAAACGGGCTAAAACACACGAATAAAACGTATTTGATGCTGTAATAATTAATCAAATTGCATTATATAGTCAGTGACTTGGGATAGTTTTGTATGCACGTATGGGCTGACTTTTAACAAAGGATGTTTTTCATAAAAGTACCCATATATTAAAACATCCTTTGGTCAAAGTCATTACATGTTCAAAAAAAATCTTCAAGGTCATTGATTATGCAATTGTATTAATTATTGTAGCATCAAGTTATCAGGCACCTGGAAAGTGCACCCAAGAAACTTGGGCCATAAAGTCCTATAAATGCAAATGCGGTTAAAAGTATTATTTCTTTATGCTTGGTTCGGTTCCTGAGAAAAAATCCGTGATTCTTTTTTTAACCATTGAATAATTTTTGAGCTGAAATATTCACTATTCACTTAAATATGTAGATGTTTAATTAACTAAACTGGCTTAAATGCAAATATGGCCCAATTCTGTTTTGGTAGAACACATTGGAGTTTAATAAAATGGAACTGGCAGACTGGTGTCCATGGCAACGTATTTAGAACACCGGCACATGCTCGACAGTGCCTGGTGACGTAGTCAGCATGTGCCATCACACGTGTCTCGCCCCTTGCATGGCCTACTGTATAATCTCCAGGGTATGAAAACGTAGGTTGGATGCGAACCCAACTGCTTTCGATGCCCAGCTTACAGAGGTGGATAATAGCGGAGGTTTTCATCCCGTATTTTAATGTACGAATGGCGACGGAGACGACGATGATGATGAAGAGTGGGAGTGGTCTTCGTGATGGGGAGTCGGTTTGCGTCTCTTCAAGCACGTTTTTGTACGCACTTAAGGTGCACGATTATTTCGAGGCTTAGCTGTGATGCGAGTTCATCTTTTCAGAAACGTCGGAAAAGTTAGACATAATTTTTTAGATTTTGTATATTCGACTGTTAAATCATCGGTATTTGGCCGGTTGGTCTTGCAGAAACGCATGCAATAACGAAACGTTGGATAACAATCTTGGTCTGACACATTAAAATCTTTAGTTCAGAATTGAACTTGAATTTATGGGAAATAAAATTGGGTAGCACCACGCTCCCTCTTATGCGGGCCAATTTTTTATAACTTTGATTCGGAGTTTTACATTTCCTCGCTTTTAAGGCATTAAAAACAATTAAAGGCCATTGATTTGACATTCGGAGCCCCCCTCCCACTCCAATGGTCCGAGAGGGCGATCGCGGTGTGCTCGTGTCCCCTAGCCTCGTTTCCCCCCATATGTCCAGTTGCCGATTGCTGTTTTTCCGTTGCCATCGAATCGATAATCGGTTGTTTTTTCGTGGTCTCCTCGCTCGATACTCTCGTCCCCCTTTCCGAGTCGCAACTTTTCCGTTGCGTGACTCAGTGATGTCGAGGCATTTTAGGACATTTTCTGTTCTTGTTGGTGTTGTTTTGTTGTTCGGTTTCGCCTCGTAGCCTCGTCCTTCTCCCAACAGGCCTATTTCACGTTCGATCGATGCGTGCGCGTGGCGCAACAGGTGCGCTCGTGCCGCCTGCTCCAATCTCGCGAGAACGGCGCCACGTTCGAATACCCTGTCGCGAGCACGTGTTCCGATGCTTGGAACGCTTTTTTTTCTAGAGGGCTTTTCATTTATGTGCGCGCTTTATTCATACATATTTCTTCAGTTCTTTTCTTCATACATTTGGATTGTTGAGGTTTTACTTTTCCAGTCAAGAAAAATATTGAACTCTTGTTCGAAGAATTAAGTAATTAAGGTCTTGTCTGTGCGAGAGAACAGATGGCCTCTGCTTAATCTGCTTAAGTCGGCTTAGGAACCGGACGTATGGTTGTTCGCTGGCGGTATAAAACTTCGGATTTCAATTCAGTACCCTATTTTGTCCTTTATAATTCAACCTGATGGTCACCAACTTCAGTGTCGATGTCTTTTAAGTGAATCCTAGAGTGAAATATTAGGCATGGATGTAGGTTTCAGGAGTGGAAAACTTGCTTTGTTGCTTATGTTAGCTTGGTGTTTTCGTTGCACCCTGATGGTGAGCAATCACTGCTATCTCGTCGTGCTTTGCGTGGTTGCTTGCCAAGGAGCAAATACTCAATGTGATGTTAAAGTCAGCACGAAGCAACGAGAGCGTGCGCGAAGCTACGGTACTTACCGCACGAGGTTGACCATTAAAGGGCAGATGATCGTTGTTCTCAAATTTCTATTTTTGAGATCAGTTTGCGAAGCAGCAGGCCATAAGACAATCATTCTCGTGGACTACATGCAGCAACAACAGATTCGTATTGGTTTTCATAGCTGGTTATCACTACGATGTTTACAAATCAAGAGGTTAGCTCAAATAGGATTGGTAATCCATTAATTCAGAAATAGGTGTCGTAATGCTGTTGCTTTACAAGAGGATAATCCATAAGTGTTTCTAAGTCTCGTACAGTGTATATCCATGCAAATTTTCAAAGAAGCCGGTTTAATATCTGACCTATACACATGTGCAGGCTATTCCTGTTTTTCATTCGTGATTCGCCCGCCTTTTACCCCGGGGCAAGGTGTCGCTTCGCGGCCTCCGTAAAAAAAGTACGTGGCCCTCGAGCGGCCGCTTGATATCATGCGGATCCCCTCACCTCCTTACCCCTCTCACGTCTCCAAGGTCGTTGGGTTCATTAATATTCATGGCACAGGATGACGTGTCTGTCTCGAATTGCGAGGCTGCTTTGGTTTTTTAGTCATTTTAAATTTCTTATTATGTCGATGTTGCCAATATGCGTGTTGGTCAGTCGATTTGGTCTGACCTATATTACTTACTCAATTAGTCTCTGCGATCTTCACGGAAAGGCGCTGCTCACATTTTTGATTTCGATAATCATACGTTTGTGTAAGTTAAGTCTTTACTAATCATTAAAGGAAATCGAGGTCGTAAGTCCAAGTCATGAAATTTGCGTTAGGATCATTCACTCCCATATGTATAAGAGATTTATTTAGATTTAGACAATATTTTACTTCAAAATTCATTTAGTAATGCATTTAACAATGAAATAATTTTCCGCTAATGCGTTACTTTTGCCTATGGACTTTTATGACGTTGGTTTAGTCATTGTACAATTTAAGAAAATACCAGTTTAATTTTGTGGGTACAACTGGAGCTTCTATGAAGTGGCAATCATGATGAAATCCAGATCCAGGGCAAACTTTGTTTTTGCAAAACGTTTTTTTTTCTCCCCTGATATTTAAAACAGAGGCTAAATTTAAGTCAAGTCTCCACCAATAGCTTGAAATTTTTCGGTAAAAATTCACGCAATATTTACCTCCTTTGAGGCGGAAAGAAAGGTCGCACATGTGTATTTTCATGCCCTAAAAATAACCCACTTTCGGCGGTTAAGCCTCACAACTAAGATGCCGTTGTATTAATGCGAGGCTACGGGGTGTCCCTTTAAATTCCACTCACCATGGCGTCAACAAACACGACGCCCATTGAAAGTCCCAGGAAATGTCATGGAATAACCTGGCCTGTTTCCGTGTATGTTCCTATAACTTGGTGTCGTTGATGTTTGGGAAAAAGCATTAGTCTTTATAAATAAATTGGCGTAAAGTTACAGTGTGTTTTTATGATTACTAATTATTGAGCAAGCAGTTAAGAAGAATGTCACTGTAAATTAATTTACGAAAAATGCCGGTGATATTTATTCCTTTTAAATATTGCTTTTTTACTACGATAACTTTTTAATGCCAATCTTAATTGATCACTTTGCTCAGGGTTCCCACTAACCTGAAAAACCTAGAATGTTCAGCGAAGCAGGAACAGCATAGAAAGCAGGAAAATTTCATCAAATAAAACGCCAGCCTTAAATTGCCATAATCTTAAACGATTAATTGTTTATGATAGTGTTCAAAAGAGGGTGTGTCTAGTCACACTTTTGCAATGACAGGAAATTCCAATTTTCCACAGCACGCTTCCAACTCTTGAAATGATAAATAAAAATATCACTAGTTGGTAAATTTTGTTACCATTTTGGCAAAAACCTGGACAAATCAGGGAAGTTAAGAATTTAATTTCGGTGGGAACCCTATTGCTTAAAATGTGTTAATTATCATCATGCTCAAAGTCCTTGAAAAATTCCGAAAACAAAATCATAAAATACGCCTTCGAAAGTGAACCGGAACTGCAGGCGGAAGCGAGGAAAAGTTTCGCTCGAAGGAAGTCCGTTTTGCAATTGCCATTATTGAATGGCAACAATGATTAGGCGTCCTCTAGCTAATGGTACTTATCCTAATGAACGTAATTCAAGCCATCGATTCTGTTAAGAACAATAACGAAAAGTGCATTTTAAATCCGGGAATTAAAATTGGTCTTAATGATGGGAAAGTTTCAGCCGAATTTGCAACAGGTGACCACTGACTGAACTTGCTTGGACGCGTTTCTTCGGGGGTTTGGACTCGATATTTACCGCAATGCATCATGTTATATTTCAGGAAAATCTTTGAAAAACATGTTTTCTTGAACTTTTGAAGCGCGTTTCACCGTTGTTAGTACAGTATATCGATTTCTCTTCAAAGATAGGGTAATAATATGTATCTTGAGTTTCTGTTGTGTCTGCGTGGAAGTTCTTTTATTTTATAGATTTTGCTATTTAGTTATTATTTCCATTAAATATTCTAATGATTTACCCTGTTGTAGTTATAAGCCATATCGACTGTGCAGTTTTTGTAAAGTAAATTTGTTATACATAAGCCACTACAGTTCATAATTTTTTGATGCATACTTTATAGTTTTATTATTTTCCAGAATTTACCATTAATTTAGTATGTAATAATGTCTATATGTAGTTTTGTATAGAATTTCTAATACGTACTATCTGTAATTGTATTTTTATACTGCATATCAGGGTTCCCACTGATCTGGAAAAACCTGGAATTGTCAGGGAAGTAGGAACAACCTGGAAAAGTCCTGGGATATTTCAAAATTGAATGCAAAACCCAGGGTTATTTTCATCAAATAAAATGCCAACCTTAAATTGCCATAATTTCAAATGATTTTCTCCATGAACCTGGAAGTTGAGGATTTGATTTCGGTGAGAACCCTGTATAGTTTTCCTGAAATCTGTGTCGCCCTCTTAATTAAATTAGAAAATTGCTTTTGAAATTGATCCGTTGTTGTTTTTAGGCGGAAGGCTGATGGGGGGGGGGGGTGGATTGTGAGAAGGCCATACGGTCGTTTTTTTCCGATGCATAATGGCGTCCAAAATCGCCTTTTGACGCAGCCCAGAAGCGCCTTTGAGGGCATTGATGGGGCGTTATGCGATTCGAGTGGTTCCTTTTTCGTGACACAGATGATAAAGCGATACAATGGGGTTGAGAAACAAATTGCGGCCGAACAAAGCCGGAGGTCATTGTTGGTCATCTCGCTAATCGAATCCGTGACCCCGGCGGTCAAGTGGCAGCTCGAGGGTCGCGAATTAGTTGGTTAATATCAGCCGATAAAAGCCGCCCCTGTTTTGTTCAATGGCAGTTGCACCGATGCCCGCTGTTAAGACTGTAAATTGACCGTAGGAGTGATGACAACAATGCGATGACGTCACGCTGGGGGTCGCTCATAAATTCGAGGCCACTTTTCGAGTCTTGAACGCGTGCCGATTATCAAAACTGCAATAATAAAAAACGCCAAGCGACAACTATTAAAAAAACTTATACACATACATGTACATGTATATCGGTATTAATGTGCGCGCAATTCAGCTAAACGTATTCCACCCAAATTTCACAAAACGAAGCAATTTACCAAGTAATGTTTTAGAAGAAAATCAAGGTGTTTTTTAAATGTTATATAGTTGAACAAATTATTCTATGGTACACCGATTTTTGGCTGCAAATACTTATTATAATTGCTAAATTTATTTCCCTTTGTGTTAGAATTGGTCGTTCACAACGGTGTGCTATTTTTATAATTTAAACATGTCTCGTTTATTTATAAAAAAAAATATTCTAGCTGTTATTCCAACTTCGAAGGTTTCATTTGGAGGAAATTTCCGTTTACGTAAGTTGCATCTTGTTTTTTTTATTGTTTGAAATTATGAAAATGAACTCGGACCCTGGTGTATGACCACTTCAACACTGGGGAAAATAAAGTTAGCAATTAGAATAAGTATTTTAAGCAAGAATGTCATTTTTTGCAAGGAGGGCATCCTTTTGGGTTGCGCTTAAACTTAATCTTTAATACGGGGTTCCATTTTGAGGTTTCTACATGTAGCCTAGATGTTGCCTTCTTGATTGTCTTACCAATCCAATCTTGGCCTCTTCGTTTTCCAACACTGTTTCTGATCACGCATTGGATTTGAACTCCAGCTCAAACGGTTCCAGTAATGTCCGACAGGGGGACTCGTGGTAGCCACAAATTTCTTGTTTTGAGCTCTGGATTCTGTGGATTTTCTGCAAAGAGCTTTTGTGGTTGGTATCGCTTGTTCGTTCCAGGAAGTGGATTGCTTTGTTTTTTTCTCTCGGAAGGATTGTTTTCCCCTTAACACGAATCGTGTCGTAACAGGAGTTGTTTACCGGCCTGTCGTCCCGCCCCCTGGTGCTTTTTTTGAGGAGGGCTACTGTTTAAATATATCTTTCCTGTGTTATTCTAACCGCACCGTGCCTCTCTTGGCGCTTGAAACCCCCAGCGGCGACCGTAGTGGTGGTCCGTGGAGTTCAAGCGTGATTACCTCTTTAAGGTCATCCTCAACTTTTTCAGTCCCAGTTCAGGAAATTGGCCAGAACAATGTTTCTCTTTCTGAGATGGACTCGGTGCACCTTACCTGCTATGGTAACATTTATGAGATTGCCCAGAAGCTTTTAGAATGTGAATGAGTGTTATGTTGTGTAACAACAGTTGTATCGTTAAAGGTATCATTGGGCAGTTTGTTTGAAGTCCTTGAACATTCATTGCATTCGCAACGGGGTGATCGCAATTTATGCCTTTGTGTTTTATGCAGGTTTTTCTATGGAACATTTAGTCTTACCTTACTAACACCTGTTCGAACGCTAATTTAAGAATATTAGTATTTTCACAATTTCTTTATTAATTGCTATGAAACTTCATTGACACTCTGTATATGCATTTGTAAGAACGAGAAAGATTATTTCTTAAGTATACGGTATGTGTCGTTTGAGGTTGGTGTTTGATTATATCATAAAAATGAGATAGATACGCACACACTCATACTATGAATGAATCACTACTTGTACATGTATAAGGAAAAATAAAAAAAAATTCCTCCTGAATTTGCCGAGTCAGCATTAATCGTCCATATTTTTCTCAAAATTTTTACACCGCGGGTCACAAACCTTTTTTTTTATCACAAATGAAAACTGCATATGCGTTTCTGTGTAATGTTGTTAGCAATTTCGTCAAGATGGCGGATTTTGAGTATCGTGGTGGTATTTTCGTTATTTTTTTCTGATTATAGTTTTTATATGAATCGACATTACTTTTAGATAAAGTAATTGATAGCCCATGTGTAATGGTTTGAAAAACTAGAAGGTGATTTCTCTTGGTAGTACAAGCTGTCCATAGGTAACTCAAATTAAAAATCATTCAAATATAGGCGAATGGTCGTTTGCTGAAATTTAGGTCATCAAACTCCTTGAAATGTCATCAAATTAGAGTAAGGGTAGATGATTTCAATGACTTGATTGATGTTAATTTACGGACAGTTTTTCCTTTTAAATTGACAAAAGTATTTTTAAAAAAAACATTTCGTGCTTAGTGCATTTATTTATTCGCTTAAAATAGGCAAATGTAAACAGTTTGTTCTTACCAAACCAACTTTTTAAAGCCAAATTAAAAAGTTGTTTCGTTTAAAATCTAATTCACTTAATTTAACATTACTAAATTTTGGTGGACACCATGTTATGCAGCCATCACTTTTGGTTGTTAGTATTAATTGCGCCATTACTCTTTAAACAAATATCTGTAATCGTTTGATAAAAAAAAAATAAGTGTTAAGGCCGTTAGGAAGGCTGTTCATTTTTTTAAAACTTATTTATTTGTATTATTATTGTTAAACTACGAGCGTTGCTAATCACTGGTCAAAGGTTTATAATCGAATTTGTTCAATACAATCAATATACATGTATATTGATAGTTACAGTATAATTGATCGTGTAAGGTCGCATAATGCCACTTATACGACCAGTTTTCATATACCTTAGCATTGCCCCTTACAAGATCAGTATTACTGTCAGCATGTGTTGATACTGACAGTTTTAATGACAAGAAAGATACAGTAGCCTTTGCATTTGCATTCAAGATAGTCGTCAGTATTTTTCCTTTCTACTAGTAGTATGGACAGCAATACATGTACTGCGTTTGTAGGGGGTCTGGTTTGTTGTTGACAAGTGAACCCCTTTTCGTTTGCTCGAAATTAAGTCGCCACTGACCATGACAGAGACCAAAACTTGCCTAGAAGACGGTCTCTGCAAGGTTAATTTCTTGGGAAATTTCTCTTGACCCGCCTGGTGCGAGATTAGTTGAAAATAGTTAGGTGGTTTTTTTCTTGGCTTGACTAGACGCAACAAGGCGCGCCCTCTGGCGATTTTCGGGGTGTTTTTTAGGGTTGCGGCGAGGTTAGGGTGGACTGACGGCCCGAGGAGGTTCGCTTTTTTAAATTTTTTTGCCCCCGCTCACGTCGGACACTCGCTAGCCGAATGAATGAATGACCCCGATTGCAGGGGAGAGGGGTGAGGTGCAATGGTTGCCCCCCCTCGCGCAGAGCATCACGGGAAAGGCAGGGCTATTCAACTCGGAATTTACGCTCAAAAAATTGCGGTTTTCACTTCGGACAGAGCCTCTGCAAACCAAGTGTTGGAAATGCGATTATTACTTGGACAGACAAAAAAACTGATATTTTTAATTTAAAGAAATTCCATTCCTTTTTTACAGTTTAATAAATAAACCCGCGAGTGCTGTATTTCGAGGACATGTCGTGTGTTCCATATTTTACCGCTTATTTGTTAGTGATTATTAAGCATACTTTTGTTAAGAAAAACATGCAATGAATGGCATATGTTTTATCAATTTGACGAATTTGTCTTGGAAGGGCCTATTTATAGCTTTTATTGAAACAGGATTTTCTAGATCTAGCGCCCGAACAGGATATTTTTCTGTCCATAATGTTAGAAATACCCCCCAGTTTGCACCATGAATTTTTAGATTTAATTAAATCAGGATGTGTTCAAGTCATTGATGTCGTTAGTGTTTGAAAATTCATTAAATTGGCAATAGGATCATTTATTTTTGTAACCGAATTAATTTTATAGCGGTTGGGCAGTTTCTGAAAAAAACCGGAACTACTTTTCGAAACAATTTAAATGGCCTTATCAACTTTAAGAATGTTTTCTTATTGCATGTGTTATGCTGACGTCTTGTTGTGCCAAATTATTCCACGAAACACCGTCACTAACCACTGTTATTATAAATATAACGATATCGCCATTGTTGTCATGGTGATTCGGTAAATTCCACCGCTTTAATGTGGACAAAAGCATAATACCATTTTTTCTTCGTGGTAATGATATAAAAAAAATCGTAAATTCGAATCATTCCGTTGATATCTGTTGACTACTTTTCGTGTGAACGTTTTCGTTAAATGTTGCGATTTTTTCTGCTTTATCAAACTAAGTAGGAAAACCGCGATGAAGTTGATAAAATTAATCTCCAGATTTCTTAGTCTTAAATGGAGAGAATCGTTTGAATGCGCCATCCCCCCTCATGCACGTGCGCTTTCACCGCATGCTGTGATTTCGTATTTTGGCGGCCCGCGTGTTTCTCGTATCGTCCGTTAGAGGGCGCCTTCTCCCGGGGGCGTTTTCTCACTCCCATTGAACTTAAGCTCTCCCTCACCATCCATCCACCCACCCACCCACCCGCGCTCTCCGTGCATTTCAAGCGTACTTTTCTTATGTTTTTCCTCTCATTCATGGCAATTGTCGAGCGTAAAATTGCCGCCATTGTTTAATCTTCTATCTTCTCTCTTATTAAGGCATTTAAGCAAACAATTCGGCTCTTTTTTATTTTGCTTAAACACTTTTTTGCGAAGTGAGCATCGTTTTTGTTCACTTTCCTTCTATTTCACTGTTGCTCTTAATGCGTTGCTCATTACGGCAGCAAATTACGATAATCCCCCTATTAAGTCGTTCGAATTCATTGATATTCATTCGTTGCTCTTAATGCGTCGAACATAGCGTCAAAATGCATCTGTTCAGTTTGGTATCCTCTTAAGTCAAAAACACGGATTAAGTAATGACTCCTCTTCAGAGTTGGATAACTGGACAATCCTGGAATAGTAATAAAAAAAAGTTTTATTTCATCCCAATCACTACCTCATAGTTAGTTGCTAGCCATATACAACAAAGTTTTGTTGAAAAACGAATGTAATCTTACCTTTCAATTCCTTATTTTGTTTGTATCAGTAGTTACTTTCAAAACGTTGTCATTGCACTTGTTGGCACAGGCTTTACTGTATCATTTAGTTCAGTTCACTTAAAATGAAATTCAAATTATTGACAAATAAGAGCTGAAGGTGAATGAACGTTGGGTTGTCCTGTTGGCACGGTATTGCCGAATTTTAATTAAAGGTTTTTCGTCGCAATATCTTCGTTGTAGACGCAAGCTTTTGGGGCTTTAAAAATTCGTTTATTTAAATATTGATGTCGAATTTAATGTAACTGAGGAGAAATTACAGTAAACTATTTCGTGTTAAAATGCCAATTATTTCTGCACTGTTGGTGCCTTATTAAAGCTGAAATAGTTAGTTACATGTGTAGGCAAAAATAGACAGAACCCCGGTAAGATTTTGCTCATCCATATATGTACGTCAATTTAATATGGCGTTTAATTCTGATTAAGAGTAACAATTAACAACTCGGCTTAAACAAATTGCAGTTGTCTGACGGTTAGTAAATGTCTTTCATCTCAAGTAGTTTTCCAAATAAACAATAAAATTCGTTCAAAACGACCTGGACCTCAGATACTGAAATGTTGGTTGGCCCTGGAAAAGGGTTGTAATAAGCGCATTCGCAGTGACTCAGTCGCGTATTTGGTAAATTAAAAATGGAGGCAGTCATTAAGGGTGCAAACTGGATCACCAGAGTGCAGTGTAGGTGAAACCAGGTTAAATTTGTAAGCGAAAAATAGCCGAGGTAAGGGGAGGATGAGAGGGGTGAGGGACAGAAGAGAAGTCCAGGGTAGTTCAACTGGTTTTTTGGGGGGACTTGTGACGGTTTTATTGGCCGCAAATCATATCGCTATGAAGCCTGGGCCTAGGGGATACCTGGAATGTGCGAGGGGTCAAAGACCATCGGGCTTTCTCCGTTTTTTCGGTGAAAAATATTTTTTTAAACGGCATTTTACTGACTCATTAACCGAAATGGAAGAGAAAAAAATTAAATTAATGGACACGAAATACATACATGTACATGTATAGGAAAAGGTTAAAAAGAAAATCCACAGCCTGCCTCCTCTTCAGATCTTTGAGTCTGAGATCAATTTGGATTTTCGGTGATTATGGTCTGTTCAACATTCCCGTATACTCATACTGGGAATTCCAAAAGCGTGTTTTGCGATTAATTCATCTTTTTGTTTGTTCTGTTATGGCTTCGCGTGCATCGTAGGTGTGGCTTTTTCTATGCTGGTTGACATAATCTGTAAGCTGAATATCTGATTGGTTTAGGCTCAGTATACTGTATTGTTGGACAGGCCATAGATCTATCTTATATCGAGAAAGCTTGAGAAGGAACTGGAGCTCGCCAAAATTTGAATCCTTAAGGGGATAATAATGATTCATAATCTTCGAAGTAAGAGATAGAAAAACAAGACATTAACGTTGGAATGTTATTAATTAGCTTTAACATTTCGGTCGGCATGATGTTAATAATTCAGAGAAGAAATCAAACACGACGAAAGCCTACCGAGAACTCATGACTCCATTGTTATATTATCTTTCACATTTCTTGTTCGATTAAATTCATAAATTTAGTTGTCTTGTATCACGCTTTTATCACCCTAAAGTTTATGAGATCCAAACTCATGCATAGTGCCACTGACTGATAGTGGTTTTTGGACTATTGATATCAGTATGCTTAGCGTTATCACTAAACCTTTTACTAATAATACCGCATATGAGCTTTCAGTGTATTTGTACTGCTATATACTGATCTTTCCACCAGTTTTATCCATTTCAAATTGTTAGACAGCTACTCAGAAAACGTATTCTTAAATTGTTAACCTTGGTTTAGAACGTGTTCAGGCCTCATGCAGTCTGCTACATTTCGTTGGTTTTGAGTCTGAATAGGCCTAGTTAAGTTATTGATGCACCAAAATGCTGCGTGTGTGGGGTTTGTTATAAACTACGAGACCATTCCAACTTGTTAGACAGATACTCAGACTGTTAATTAATGTTTTAATCTAGGATTAAGCTAACAAAGTTTGGCGCCACTCGATGAGCCCTATGCTTATCTGTGCGGTCGTAGCATGCGTTGAAGTGACTTAATGTCTTCCCATCTCCCCCTTTTTCTAACTTTCAACGTTTGGAACATTGTTGATCAGGGCGGGTATAGATAGATGTCCCCCCCCCCTCCCTCCCTCCCATTTTATAACCCCCACCCCCCTTCCTCCTCCTTAAATGCTGCTCTCTCCTTTGCCTCTCTCTCTCTCTTCTTCCCCATCTCCTGCATCTCCTTTCTAATGCGTGCGCTTTTTCCTTCGGTTGCTACGGCAACCCCACACGTGACCGTTTCGGTATCCAGGGCGACCGTCACGTGATCGTCGTGTGGGCGTGGGACCGAAAGGGGTGGTGGCGCTGCGTACTGCTTAAGGGACAAAGTTGGCAATTTCGGCAAAACTACCTTGAAGAAATCCGAGCGACGCGACGCTTTAAAGGGGATGCGGCCACGTTGTCAAACTTCTACTTCTCTGGGTTTCCTCTTTGCTGGTGAAATATTAATAGTATCTGCAGAGCGCAGTTAATAACTTTTTGTTCGCTGCTTTTGAAAATAAAGCTGAACCGCTGAGCGAGCGAAAACAGAATAGAACGGAATCCGAAAAAGAATGGCAACGAAATGGCGTCCATAGCAACGGAGATAGCGCGTGCTGACGTCATATCCTGGGTTGTCATCCTGCGCTGCGAAACTTGCCCGCTGGGTGGCGCCGTAATTGGCAACAGATGCGCGGGTTGCGATTTTAGTGCATTTATTTCGAAATTGCTAAGAAAATCCCGGAAAAGTAAGGGATAATCGTTTCAGTCTGCTCAAAACTAGACTATGCTGGGGATTTAAATGAACCGATAGGATGAAAGCGCCTGTTTTGCGATTAATTCATGTCCCATCGCTCATTTTCCATCCGATGATCCGTTGGGCATCGGTGTGGCTTGCTCTATTCTAAAAGGAATAATGCATTAGCTAATCATCCCAGATCGGGTTTGGCTCAGTATATCCTAGTTTTAAACATACTATAGTCACATTTTCTTTTTTCGCGGCCCTTTAACGGCGCCTTAAAAGTTAAATTCATCAAATGTAGACCCAAAAATCGTCGATTTAATTGGGTAATTATTAGTTCGACGTAAATTAGCATCATGGTCATTTATTTTAAATGCCTTTGGTTTAGTCACCGGTTCATGAAAATACCATGTTTTCTGTTAAAGAGGGAAATTCGAAAAAAACTTGAATTGGTTAGGGAACAGTGATTGACGGCATAGAAAACTACTGGAAAATCATGGAATTTGCAGTTCCAAATCCAGTTAACACAATTGTTAGCTGGTTAACACTAAAGTCAAGACATGGCACACTTGCCAGGGCAATTAGTTGAAAAAGCTGAATTGGCATAAATTTGAATTTGAAATTGGCATAATTTGAGCGTAAAAGTTATGTTCATCTCGTAAGAGAGCATTTGCTCCAGAGGAACTCCCCTCCAGGTGTAAGCTTAAGGGGCTTAGATTTTGCGCCATGCTATTGTTATGATGCTTTTCCGCTCATTGATTTCAAGTTTGCTGCGGTGACAGGCCAGCAGGCAGCTCGCGACGGAGAGCGCTGACCGTCTGACCAGTGGCCATCCTCCTTGATCCCACGAAGAGTCCGGCACGTGATTCATGGTGTGGTCGGAGCCGACGTCGGTTTTCCGGCTCTGCGGATTACGCCACCCGAGCTGACCAGTGGCCATCGATGGTCAACCGCATGCACGCGCCGGTCTTGGGTAACCCATTAAATTTCTCCGATTATAACTACGTGTCACGTTATCGCCTCCTCTGGGCGGAATAATGATCGTGTGTTCGATGCGACACGTGTCTACTTAGTTCTGGTCGAAACCCAAATTACCTAACCGGAAAAAGATTATTTGGGTTGGATCTGACTGAATAGACCTGGAAACGTGGCTGTTTTGGTGGCATGTGGACATTTCAGGGTTAAGGCCAATGCGTGGCCATTGGAACTTCTCCGGTTTGATATACACTATAGACTAGAATCGCTAGAGGATGTTTTCGTGAAAACCCAAACGCAGGGTTCCCACTGGACCTGGGAAATCTGGTAAAATATGGCGATTTGGAAACTAATTGCTCCTATGGTATTTTGAAATATTTTCAACATGTCAGGGGATTTCCTAACTTGAGTCGTAATTTCAATCCGGGAGGATTTCAAATGCGCCATAACCAGTGCCCCCTGCGATGTTAATTATGACTCAATCTTAATTCAAACTTTCGTTTTATTTTATCTACTTTTTTTTGAATGGACTATCCCACGTAACTAAACAGGTGGTGTACTGTCACTATTTTGATTGAGCACAAAATTAGACGCTATTAATTGAATGTTAAGCTGCAATGAGTAAGAATGAATTAATTGCATTGGATATTGCGTACCCGACATCTTCAACCATCTCCCAACTCTCCCCCAGAAAATCATCGCTTAAGTGATGTCACTTAAGCATCATATCAGTTGGTAAATTTAATGAAATGCGCACTTGATGATTATTACAATTAACAAACAGCCTAACAAGCAAAATGGCCGAATTCTAATGTGTCCATGACAACAGAACCAGAACGCCGGCACGTCTCGTTCCATATTTCGGCAATGGGGACATATTTGCTGCCAAGTGGCAGGGGGAACACTCGTAGTGAAAACGTTGCGATTACGAAGTGTTGAATTCACAGACGTGGTTCCGATGCTACATCATGATCGTTGTCGTTGAAGATGGCGGCTACTCCCCTCTTGGTCGTGTCTGGCAATTTGCCTTTTGTTTTCTTCTCCGACCTACCGTACATTATACATAGTAGCCTACATGCACATGTGCATGCATAAATCGCATTTTTCATTATTCATTCGGCCAATATGCGGTTGGCCGTATTGCGCATTTCTGCCTCCGTAATAGCTTTTAAGGGCTATTTCGTGCACTTCCCTCTTGCCCGCACCAATGTCGGCCATTAAAGAGGATCTCCGGTCGTGTTGCCACCTAGCGGGCAATTCGTGCTTCATGGGTTTGCTCCACCTGATGGATGGCCATCAAACTGACCACCTGCTTGATACCGCTTTCTCAAGCTATTCTCATTTCGTTTGAAATTTATGCAACTTATAACATTACTGACTGATGGACAGCAATTAATCCTGTCGTTCAATCAGTAATTATTTTCACACCAACATTACTACTGTCAACATTTGATATTGACAGTATTATTGAGCATGTAGAGAGCCTAACATTGGGCAGCCAAGGAGAGCACTGTAATGGACGGGAGCCCTGTTTTGTCAGTATTTCTGCTTATCTCAAAAACTGATGCGCAATGTTCAAAATGCCCGAATCATCGACACTATGCAACATTAATCCATCAGTATGACCCCTAAGGCTGAGCCAAAAGGATGCCCACCATGCAAAAAAAACCAATAATGTACTCACATTTTTGCTTCAAATACTTATTGTAGTTGGTAAATTTATTTTTAACAGTGTAAAATTGGTCGCCAGCCAGGGTTTGCGTTATGTTATATAATTATTATTATAATTTCAAAACGACTTGTTTATTCATAAAAAATTAAATAAATTTTAAAGATAACCCATACGCGACCGCCTGAAACGGGGCTTCTCTGCTTGGCAACCTTGCATTGCGGGTGTGCGTAACACTCGCCCCCTCCTCAAATGTATTCAATGTTTAATAAATAAACGATACATTTGAAATTATACACCATAACGAAGACCCTAGTGGACTACCAGGGGAATCAATGAAGCAAAACTTTGTACTTTTTCATCTACTTTTTTGGTCGTTCATAGAACATTCCAACACATGAAGTGTTTAGGTGAACGGACTCAAAATGGCGTCGCATGGTGACGTAATCAATCCGCACGCTAAGTTAGAGAGGGCTATTTGCGGCGATCGGGTGCAGAGGTCATTGCGCCAATTAAGCTGGCGTCATCAACAAATTTGAAGAGATGACAAAAGGGTGCAAACACCAACGTTCCGTTGTCCGGGCGTCGTAAGGTAACCAATGGGCGCTGCTGTCTCGTCCGCCTTTGGCGCCATGACGACAGTCTCAATTATAACCAGCAATGCCAAAAAACTCTCCTTGAAAATCCCAAGTCTGATGTCGCTGTTTGATTCATATTTCGGGGTTTTCGTGTATAAATACGAATACGTGACGTCGCTGCATGCGTTCAACTCAAATCCAGGGTGAAGCGAGGAACTATTTGCATCCCAAATTGTTACCAAATAGCATGAAATCCCTTGCCGTTAGCCAAGCCATTGTTTCTGGGCCTGGGTGCGGCTAATACAAGAAGACCGACGTTGAAATATGACTTGAAACTCTAACCGTTCCGTGTGCGCTCATGCCTCGGTTTGCGGCCTTGATAGGTTCCTAGCAGGTTGGCTGCAAATCGAGATGCCGCATCACGAAACACGTTTTTTACGTACAAATTTATATAAATTCAGATTTTTGCGCACCTGGAAAATCAGGGAAATTATTTTGTAAATCTTAACACGAACTCTGTAAATTGCGTAGGATACGTCCCAAACCCTATTTAAACAAATTAGATTACATGTACTTTAAATTGTTGACTGAAAATGTATGCATTCAAATTTTATTTAGAAACAAAATAAAAATACTTACAAAAGTTTTTAAACAAACTCAAGTGACAAATTCACTTTATTAACTTAGACCAGCAGAAAAATTGTCAAGTTTGAGTTGCTGATCCCTTTGGAACAGGATGTTCAGGTTTACTCCAACGGATGCCCGTTGGAGATTCTAATGACCGAAATGCTTCCATCCCCCATTAACAAGGGTATTTAGTGTTGTCTAACTATAATTAGAGCGACTATTAAAATGTGTAAAAAAAAATGCATCGGCTGCCATTAAAACGCCGCTGGGTTGATTATGGGATCACCCATGACGCCTTTCTAATGGCTTAACCCTCGGTGTTAACTAAGCCTGTTAATGTCAGGTGTCGTCCCTGGCTATACACCGAAACTTCTTAATTGATGATCGTTTAATTGACCCATCAACCGGTGGGAAGATTAATTTGCCCATTTGGTTTCCCCCTTTCACTCGGTGATGAAGCATTATCTGATGTTCACCTGGAGGTTACAATATTAAAGAAGTAAGCAAACAGAAGATAAATCTACACCCTGTATGCACATCGATATGAACAAATTTCAAGCCATTGCTTTTGCCACTCATCTAAATGCCAAGTCCAAAACGTTTCGTTGCTGTGTTCCCCAAATTTTTCGGACTCCTCTGCTGAGTCGTTGTGGTTTTCACTAAATACATGTAATATAATCGTCAGGGTGTCTGGCCGACTAGAAAACCTGGAAATGTGAGGGAAATCACTATTGCATGGAAATGTCATGGAAATTCGTTCTGTGTCTGGAAACCAATTGTCAAAACAAACAAGCCATTAAAGATATTAGTCATTATTTAGTTAAAGACCAAGTTAGCAATGCTTGTGATTCTTTCTTAACGTTCTAAACATGCCCAAACTGCAAAATACCTATGAAGTTTGAATTGCATACGATCTTATGAATGAAAAGGAGTTCAAAAGCACCTTCACA
>JAQIXS010003376.1:0-18365 GCA_034700785.1 Rossiulus vilnensis
ATTTCTTTCCTTTGAATCACTCTTTCAATCTTGGAGGTATTTCATGTATTGACTATGGCGTGTACTATGGTTTTTAGGTGAAGTTGTCTTTTGAGCAATGCAAGAAAACCTTCATATGGTGGACCAATTTGACTTCATTTCTCCTTTTATATGGAAGCGTGCGTGCTTGCGTAGAGTTAAGATTTCCCCTACAGCTCGATACAGAAACTAGGGGAACTTAAAAGCGAATGAGAAATTATAAGTCGCGTTGCATGATGATCAGCTGCTTTAAATGACAGTTTGCAAATTTAACTAAATTCGGAGCATCTTAAGCACACAGTATTTAAGTAGAATTTGAATATCGTTTTGTGCAACCGAATTAAATAAGCGTATGCTACTATATTTTTACTATAGATACTTTTAATGTTGTTATAATTCCTTTATTATACAATTTTACTGTACACATTCAATAGTAATTGCTTTAGTCGAATGTTTATAAATATAAAGAATATTTATAAACATTTGACTAATGCAGTCAAATGCAGGCTCTTTTCGTTTATAATTGATGGAGGGGGAACCCTACCGGTCAAGGGAAAGTACAGTTTAAAACTTAAAAAACCAGGGGATTTTGACTAAAGCTGTGGGAACCTTGAATAAATTAACTTCATCTAGATTATAATGTATGAGCTAAGCAAGACAAGACAGAATGGAGTTGGTTGGGGATCAAAAACTCAATTTCTTCATGGATGTTCTTTGTGGATGGCCCCAATTTCAGTGTTTATAACTTAGCTTTACTTTAAGATGCCAGTGTGAAATTAATTTCCTTGCCAGAAATAAGTTTTAGAATTTTTGGCAGAACATTACAGCCAGGGTCTTGCTCTTTTTAAACATTAAAGTGCCCCTTGACTTGTTGGCAACGACTGGCCACCTTCCTTTCAAAACCTTTCTTGCAGCAATCCTGCAGCTTTATTTGCTGGCACTTATGTATACTAAGTTACACCCCAGACGTAGAGCGATTCTTTGCTTGGTGATTTGAGGCTCTCCTGCCGAGTAAGAAAACATGTTCGGCGTGATTTGCATGCCAAAGCTGCTATGTATTTCGTTTTTTCACTCTTATTGATTGGTTCAGCCAATTGCAAAGCACACACTATTCGTGCATGGAATTGGATGTAAGCAATACTTTCCCGCACTTGTACTCGCCGCTTGTGACGTCGTGCCATAGAGAAATCTTCGAATAATCGAGCGAAATGCATTTATAAAATTTCGTTGTATGTTTTATGTAAAAAAGGAAAAGACGCGAAGAAAGGACGTTTTTTCCATACACGCCCTAAAAACAGAGGTCGTCCCTATTTTCACGCATCTGGAAGAATATGCAGATGTGTGCGATACAGTTGATGAATTGCCCAATTGCTGTACGATTGTAATTGTCCGGTTCATACGCGTAGTTATTCACCGAACCCTATTATGCAAATTATTTTGCATTCTTCTCCTGAAATCCAGCATGCTGATGCAGTTATGCGCTGATGATGTTCCCAGTCGTCAATTGAATTATCAGTACATGTACATGCATATGAAGAAATTCATCCCATGGCATTAAAGTGGCATTGCATGGTGTAATTTACATAACAGCACTGATAGCCACTTTGAAGGGTGATTCGAAAACTTTGACCCTATTGTTGTAGAACAACTGTAAAAAAGTAGTTATCTTTTAAATATTAGAAAGCTTGACACCGTTCTGTTTTTATTACTAATTTTGAGCCAATTCATGCTGTTATCTTTATATGCTTATACCAAATATAATTTAAAAAATTGAACATAACTGAGTCATAATGATAGGATCATCCCCTAACGAATTGAAGGCAAACACCGAGCTGCTGTTCTAGTTTTGACATACTGTGGATTTAATATCATTGCGGATGAAACTGCAAACATTCACGTATCTGTAGATTAAACTATCCATAAAATCCTGGCGTGATTATTGTTTGGCTATTAAAGTATCAAACTAAATGTAGGCTAAATATAGGCAAATTAAATGTAGGCAAAAAGCTGATAATTATTTGTGATTACTGCATTATACAGTAAGTTATTCTCGAAATCTGTTTGCGTAGACCAAGACTGAGGTTCTTTCCCTTTAATGTTTAATTCGCCGCTTTCAATTAAGCGTTTGTAATTTAAAATTTAAATATTCTAATTTCTTGGCTTAATTTCGTCGTTTCATTTATTTTTCACGTTGAAAACAAGCCACTCTTGCACCAATGTAATCTCGCATTTTGGGGCTTCGTAACGTTGGCCTGTGCATTCGTCGACTCCAGCAATGTTAATTTTCGCCACTCTATGCCTATTTTTTGCCTT
The DNA here is from genome assembly GCA_034700785.1 of Rossiulus vilnensis. Classification (NCBI taxonomy): domain Eukaryota; kingdom Metazoa; phylum Arthropoda; class Diplopoda; order Julida; family Julidae; genus Rossiulus; species Rossiulus vilnensis. The sequence continues at coordinate 2,332 of JAQIXS010003376.1, forward strand.
AATTCTCCGGAAATAATGTAATCCGTGAGCTGTTGTTAATTAATGTTATGCTAAAACCTAGCTCTGAAATCCCATCTCTAGAGTGTTGGCTATTGGCAGACATTTATCTGTTGTAGCTTAGTGCAAACTTGTTTTCAAATTTCTTCTCCTAAAATACCACAGGAATAGAAAACTATTTTCCGTTTCATTTTTAATTAAATTAACCAAATCGGTAGTCTACTACTTATAATAATTGTAATATGTCAAGGCTGAAATCAATATACCCATTTTATTTCATGTACTTGTACAGTATGTGGCTGTCACTACCTTGTTTAAATGGTCACAGCATCATAGCAAAATAAAATTTCTAACAGATTATCCCTTTTTAAAACTAAATGCGTTCTACTTTTAATAACATAAAAACGTTTTAGGATTCAGTTTCTGGATTTGTTTTAAACAAAATCACGACCGCCTTTACCTTTAAAAGTGGAAACCTTTAAAAAAATAAAAAAGAATGTTATTTCAGTAGCCTATAAAGTAAACATGAACATAATGCTGAAATATACTACCGCAAATTGTTATCTGCTTACTGTGCATTGAAAATGTCGGATCAAATTGTAGTAAACAAGCAGGAACGAGTTATATAAAGACAGGTTTTTTCATAAGATATATGTATTGTGTGCTTGAATACATTTCAAATTCCAAATCCCATTGTGTAAAATACTAGAACATTTATAGTGTCAATGATTTCAAATGAAATTGAGGCATCTTAATGACAAATCATTGTGTTGCATTTATGTTTTGAGTTTGTAACCTCTAATAACTTGTGCTTTAATGGCATAACAAAGTGCATATAAAACTACAGTGAATTGAAGGCACTGGTTGTTACAATGTAGATTTTCTGTGTAAGTATTTGGGATCCCGTATGCTGTTTGCATGGACACGAAATTGAATCTATGGCTTTCATTTAATATACAATACTGACGTGAATAATTTTTCTTTGAATTAATAGCCTCTATTGCAGGCATGAGTTGTGGCGCCATTTCGGTTTTACAAATTGCGAGTTTAAGCGAATATTCTGAAGTCTTTTGCAAAAAAAGACAATGTAAGGCCTGTGGTTGCCAACTAAACATTTCTGATTCATAAATGTTTGCCTATTCAGGCGAACTATTCAACAACAGCATCTAAACAAATTTGTGATCGTCTCAGACGAATAATTCAACAATTTGCATGCGACTGTGAACAATGCCTTGAATTCGAGGAAATGCGACGGTGTTTGTCACATTTCACACGATGGGTTTTTGTCATACTAGTTACCCATGAGTACTTTACAGCTTCAAACCATAATCTAATGGTTTGATTTCTCTGGAAATGAGATTTCACGGAGCGAAGAAAAACCAAACTAAACATCTCCTCGGTGTTTATGCGAAGAAGAAATGTTACATTTGAATTTGCATTTTTTCATTAGGTCCAACTTAAATACTAAGGGCCGTGCCATGCAGATCTACCGATAGTGTCTGGAAAAACCAGAAACTCGAGAAAAATATTTAGAAAAAGGCGGTGTTCTGCGCTGGTACATAACAACTCTAGATATGATTTTACTTTTTTACGCATTTTCTAACATCATAACTCTATGATATTGATTTATTCGTAAAATCATTTTGATTGTTTGATAATTTAGATAATTTATGTATGGTAATCTGTGCAGGTGATTGAAATTTGAAAATGTTTGAACTATAGCATGGCGTTAGCATATAGTGTATCAAATCAAAGTGTTAATATTTTTTTCCCCTTAAATGCAATATTTAATTTGAAGAAAATTTAATTAAGATTTTAACAATTCCTTCAAAATGGTCCATTACACAAAATCTGTTAAAATGTATTTTGTAATCATTTGGATGTAATGTATCTTTTGCATAAATTTTTATGTTGGATTATGTCACTTTAAAATAATGTTTAAATACGCATTTTTATTAAATTCTGGCTTGTTTTTTTTAAATAAAAATAATTACTTTTTAATCTTTGTTTTAGAAAACCATTTCTTCAAAGTGTGATTTTATTTTCTGAAATTTTTTTATATATTATGTATAATAACGTTTTATGGTATTCTCTGCCTCTATGAAATAATGTACATCTTTCGACGTGTTTTATCTTCGCCTTAATATTAATTGAGCCGTGCATTTATTATGATTACATATAGTTTCCGCATTGTTCTTGATTTACCTTTATCAGTAACCGCCAATTTATTAGCGTTAGACTAACCCATTTCCTGTTGCAATTTGACTCAGCAAATGACATTGTGATAAGAGGCATTCGCTGGAAGAGGTAAAACCAGATCATTATTTATCCAGAATGTCTAAGTCTGTGATAAACCCTTGGCGAATGTGTTTAGTGGCAAAACTCAACCAAGTCTCAGTTTATGAATAGGCAGCTTAAAAGCGATGGATTACGAATTGCCTCGGGATTTCCAGTATTTTTCATTTTGTTTTCTTAACTTAGCAGCTCTTAGATAATTTGAAATTAAAAATTGAGCGATCATAAAAGTTTTACGGAACATAATATTATTGCATATTTTAGAACTTTTTAAAATTTAAATTTGATGAAACAGTTGGCATTTTTTACACTCATTTATGAATATATTTTAGATGTTTGAATCTTAAAGATATAAAACTGTCATAAATTTGTTGTTTATCATACCGAAATTAAATATAGATATTTATTATAAATATTTCTTTGTTCTCCTGTCTGTATAATTTGAGACATTCATCTTTTAGTTTAGTTTGTAGACAGTTATGTTAATGAAAATTTATCCCAATTGAAATTAATTTATCCATTTTTAGTTGTACAGAAGCCGAAATAAATGCATGTACCTTAACAAAGCATAGATTCACAAAACATTCATTTTTTTACGCAATCTCGTTTAATACGAATTTATTACTTGGAATTTTTGTTAGCTTACTACCATTTATTAAAAGTGCCGTTCATAAAGATCTGTGAATCGGAGCGTCAGTAGGACGTCTACTTTTTCTGCACCTTACTCCCTCCTTTAGACCTTATTAGCATGAATTTTGCGAACCCCACCCCTTCGCAATCTTGGACGTACATGTACTTTGCAGAAGACCTCTAGCTTGCAGAAGGATCCACTAGGAAACCACTATCTTATTTTTGGACACTTTCAGAAGAGGGCGCTAGCATGGCAACCAATGCTTTCTTTGTATATTTAATTTGATTATTTCAGCTTCTATTCTTCAAAAATACAAGTAAATTTGGGATGCTTTTCAGCAACCACACGTTCATTTGCATAAGACCGAATAAATACTTGGCCTCACGAACTGATCTTAATGCGATTATCTAAACTGCGCCCTCTGCATTTGCCACGCGTACCAACGCCCATTGCTTTTCTAATAAAATATATTTGCCAACACAGGCAGGCATTCGAGATAACATCACTCTGAACTAGTAAATTATAAACCCACTAAGCTTATGAATTTGCCATTTCATCTGACCTTCTATTATTCATTTGCTCCCAATTTTTATTAACCCTCATTGCGCCTCACCCGACGCCTATTTACAATGGAATCATAAACTGTTCCACGGTATCTGGCTGTTATTAAAGTTTATTAACGTTTAAGTCCATGGGGCTGAATAACGCGCAACAACGGTATTAAATCGCCCTCTTAAACATGCCCCCGCTAATGAATACAAATAAGCGCCTGAGTCAATTGAAATATGCTTTCAGCTGTGCGCAACTAGGTGAACTGCTTGTTCTTGGACTTTACTCCAAATTGATTTTATCCAGGCAACCCTGATCTAGTTGGGGAAACACGCTTCTGATTAAAGATGGTGAACTTACGACGTGATGTGAAGACCATGTCGACCGTTGTTGTTGGCCAACTCAACCGTGTAACACCAATATGAGGGAATGCTACGCTATGCCATGTGACTGCCCGAAATTTGAGCTTGGGAACCTGTTAAGGCTGACCCAAAAGGATGCCACCATGCAAAACAAATTATTCCTTCATGTTTGCTTCAAATACCTATTATTATTGCTTAATTTATTTTCCCAGTTTAAAATTTGTTGTCCTTATTGTAATTATTATATTATAATTTAAAAATAATCCATTTATTTATTAAAAATTAAATGTGATAAATCAAAATCCTGTGCTAGCGCTCTCTAATTGACAAAATTTGAACTAAACTTATACAATCGCCTATAAGTAGGTGTTTCACTGCAATGCAACTTCCGAAGGAGTCTGCATAGAGGTTTTTCAAGTTTATTTATTTTTTATTAATAAACAATAAATTTTTAATTATAAAAATAACTCGAATCACAGTGGAGCTTTAAATCAAGTATTTCAAGCAAATATGTGTAGTACCCTGGTGTGACCGGTATTAAAATTGTACTTATATCAATATAGACGTACTGATATGTACTGATATCTGTATAAACCATACTGATACCATTACAGTTGTATACTGATACAAGTACAGATGTGTACTGATATTTATACTGATCAATATATCGTTTGTACAAATCTGAAATCTGACAATATTTTAGATTCAAGTTCAGTGTGGAGTAGTATGAAATAAGGACGGAACATGTCAGTCATTATGACATTAGTAGTAGAAGAAGAAAAATAAAGTTTAAAAGATCTTAATTATGAAATTAATATTTGGTCCTTTTCCTGCCTGAAGCGGTGAGTCAAAAAGGCTTATTGATGGATGGCCCCAAAACGGACAAATTGTCCGTTTCAGAAAAACCTGAAAGTTTTCCATATGTAGCATTTATGCTAAGACTAATGATTCCTTACGTTTGGATTGTTCGTAAAATTGTGAAGTGAGGTAAATACATGCACATAGTCATATACTAAACCGTGGACGCTAAATTGATGACACGCTTTAAAAAATCCATTAAAACATTTACAAATTACAACTCATCAAATTATTTAAAAATAATGGTAGAAATGTACAATTTGTTGATTGTCAGGGATGTTAAATGCCTTGTCATTGTTTAATTAATACCAAAACATACCTAGCTATCGTTAAGTTAACACTGAAATAATAAAATCCAAACTAGCTTGTGCGTTTTCGCCAACGCTCAGTGCGCAAGTTTCTATCAATGTCAACATAAAATGTTGAAATTGTGTAATACTTGAACCATAATATGAACATATCTATGCACGGATCCATGGAGAAATTATTCCGGATAATGGCTACTCTCCCTGAATAATCCACGCAAAAAAAAACTCATTAGACAAGTTATTGTTCAACGTTTTATGCAATTTCTCAAAGGCTTTCTTTTATGAAGACATGTTGTTATGTCGTTACGGATATTTAGCAGAAATTTCGTAATATAAAAGGGGGACTAGCACGCGTAATTATAACAGTGGTTTTCTGCTCTATAAAGTAGTTTTGTAAATCTAATTAAGTCCTTACCATCCCCATCTGCCTGTCATTTTAAATGGGCCATATATCTAAATTATCCCCAAAGAAACCCTTCATGTTAATGGCGGTTCTGGCAAGGAATGAGTGGCTGTGTCCAAGGCAATCCTCTGTGTTTTCGTCTCCCTTGCAAAAGCCAACAGCCAGAAGTGCAGTATTCGCTTTCTGGCAAGTGCCGGAAATTGTAATATAAATTCTGCTGGCCATAAAACGCAGTAATACCGCTCCGTATGCGTATTTATATCGTCGCATCTCCAGTATATCCCATCCCTGTGCATTTATGGCGTACGAGGTGGGGGTGTGATGTTTTAAACGAAAAAGTTTCTACAACCGCATATCTACGGTTGATGATAAAACGGATAGGAGATGGTGACTAGGATAAGTGGAAAATTTTGCTAATTTTATTAAGAGACGAACCATAAAGATAGCTCTAGTAACTCTAACTGACAGGAAGCCATGTGTCATCAAAGGCCGTCTTCTTTTTTAATGGGACATTGCTAAATCTCACGCCGTCTTCTTTTGACATTTGGGGTGTCTTTGCATCGCAGATATGCTGCCATCTCTTGACAAGTGTGTCAGAACTGATAAGTAAACTTCCCTCCATGTGGTTGTACACGATGTCAATAAAAGGAAATGTGCGACGGATCAGCACATATGCGATTCAACAATCAAGTGGTCGAATTAAATAAATCACCCAAAAATATATCCAAATTAAGGCTAAATCTGGAGCTCTTATATGTCCAATGGAGGTGTTATCGCCACATTAAATAGGCCTAGTTGTGGTGCAAAAAAAATTTCTTAACTAGTTATTTTAATTTTGCAAGGAACATTGTCATAAAATACTATCAAATTACACCTTGTAAGTTGTAGCTTTGCAACAGATTCAACATTTTGCGTTAATTTACAGCAAAATTGATTTCCCTTGATAAAAATAATTCAAATTAATAGGACTGTTTTCCATCTTTTATAAAGAAATGCAATTGGGTTTTATTTATAATGAGTTTAAGAAATTCCCACGCATGGTGATAATGGAATTGGAGCAATTGGTCTGCAATATTTCAAAATGAAATACATATGTACATGTATTTAGAAAATTGTGATGTGGCAAAAATGCGGCTTCAATTCAACTCAGTGTACCCAACTGTCGGCAAGGAAATGCCATGCAGTAGGGAAGATGTAATCCCTCAACCCATGTTACTCTTTTTTTGTATTCAACTTGATGGTCATCATCAGACTTTATAGATTGTAAATATATCTTGTAAATACTATCACATCTCTGTAAATGTTTTTTTAAATTGTAAGCACTTGTTCTAATACAGTGGGTATCGCTTAATGTGATCACGTTAAGACCAGGCTGTTTTGGTGATAATAGCCGGACGATTCTAAAAGCCGAACGCATGAAACAAATCAAACAAATACACTGCAGATGTGTAATTTGGTTGTTTAATATCTAGATGCATGTAAGCTACGTGAATAAATTATACATAGACTTGTTCATCTTTGCGTTCTCTGCGTCGCATACAGACTAGATTTTCATTCAGTTTTCCTGACTTCTGGAGCTCAGAACGATTCTTTATAAATTTGCAATGAAATATTGAGAAATTTTCAACTGCAAAGTGGCATTTTATTGGCTCATTTTGGGGAACTCGTTATAGCGTCATAGCGTTTGGAATTTCATCATTAAAATTAATGGGAAAAGCCATTGTGAAAGATTAAAAATACACCAGCAAGTAGGCCTAAGTAACAAGTAAACTAGACTTATTGAGAAATAAATAACCTCTCTCATTCCCCATCTTCTCACCAACTACTAAATTTACGTGGACATGTAGTAGTTGAACGTTAGTTGAATTCAGGCAGTAGAAGTTTGATTCTTTCCAAATCGCATCGCGTGTTTCGGTAGTTAGTTAGCATATTAATCTGTTGATCATTTCGTGTATTTCAAAATCATTTTTCAATTACTAGACGAAGCTTTATTTATCTGAAAGACAGTAGTCTGCTGTACGACTCAATATTTTTATCTAAACAGTGTTAGCGAAAATCCTCCAATGATATGATTCTGTGCACGAATTTTGCGAACAATTTCTTTGCCCGTGTTAATAGACATTTTGGCATAAACCCAAGCAAGTGTATTAAGTATTTGGATTTTATGACTCGATGTTAATTCACGCAAAACTAGACGTGAGTGAGAACACGCCCGCAGGGGAATAATACAGCTTAATAAACACGAATTATTAAACGTGATTTATTGGACGAAACCAATGCGTAATTATAGAAACGGCAAAGTGCTGTCTTTTAATGACTGTTATTATTTGAACATTTCTCTTTTAGCCGTCGTAAGATTGAATGTGCAGTGTTTACAGCCCTAATTGTGAATTGCGTCGTGCGTTTGGAGCAAAAGACTAGATGGAGGCGTAATTTTTACTTTTATCATATTGCACTCATTGGCCGTCGACAGGGTAAAGAAAGTAAAAAAGAATGTATCTACATTCAATTTTCTAATTCTCTCAGGAAACTGCATCATTTTATCAGGGTATAGAAATAAACTACATGGTTGATCAATGCAGAATGCTGAATTTATTTCATATATGCAACTTACAATCATAATTTTATAGGATGTTTATTTTCTCAGACGTATTCGACCGGCAGGTTTTACTAATTCTTATTATAATGACGGGTTCGAAATAACTGTTATAAATATTTACCTGTAGTTTTTCTAAGCAATCGCAAGTAACCTCTGCCAACTCCTTTCACCGCCATTAATCGGGTTATATCTATGATTGTTCCGGTAATCATCGATTGTATTGCTGGTGAAATATTTTTCTTGACCAGTTTTGGAACCTTGGTATTATAGTGTATTGATTGCATCCGATCTCCGCTATATTTTTCCTTTGGCGATGCAATTACTGTAACAAAATTGCGATAAAACCCATCCATTTTTGCCAATTTATTACCCGCTATTTCAGGGGATTTGAACATCAAATTTTTTCTTTCATTTTTTTTTTCCTTTTTTTTGTGTATTTATGCTTCGAGCGTTGCATTCAGTGATTATCTTTTATTAAGAGCTCATTCGATGGCCTCCTTTTCGTATGACGTAACGTCTTATGTATGACAAATACACACATTGTGATTGGATTAACAGAAGTTAAGCTCCTCATGAGGGGAAATTAAAGTTTTATTCGGATTTCCCAATTGTAGGCGTATGGCACCGACCTGCCTACATATTCGACGCTGCTTTTTTTCAGTCAAGGGCTTCTTAAAATTGGATTTACAATGTATTGTCATTTATGCCGACTGAAATTTATCATGACTGCGTCTTGAGGGTTTCTTAATAAAAGTCTTTATCTGTTACTGGAAAGGGATTTATAGGGTTTGACTGATAGGGGAATATGTCAGTTACCGGTTTGTCTAATGGGAGAAAGGGCAAATGGCAGATTTCCAACCAATCAACATTTTTTTCTTTTGTCAAAATCATTTTTGCTTTTATTAAAAAAAATACATTGCATAAATGTATTCCTGATTAAATTCATATGGTTTTTAAAAATTCACGCTGCATTTGCCATCTGCAAGTAGGACGCTTTGCTAATTTTGATATTGTGCATGTCTGAAATGGCAGAATGGAATTGATCATGGCTGCAAATAAACAGGATATAAAATATTGTCCTCTGGGAGGAAGAGCAACATGCTATCATTTACAAATCGATGAATCCATTTAATTACAAACTTGTTAAAAAATTATCATATCCCCATTACTAGCAAGCATGTACTTGTAAATGTATAATGTTTAGTACAGTGTTTACAAATTTATTTTCTTGCTCAAAACTTTGGTAAATCTCGCCATGGCATTTTTTCAGTAAAATAAATTTACTGCACGTATAGATTGACGAAGTGATGTTAAACTTATACTCATTTTCATTATTTGTTAGAATATTTCATCATCATCACTGTATGGATTTGAAACTTCGTGAAACATTTTGTATGCATTGAAGGGGCAGGCAGGCAATATTGTTTCTACTCTAGGATGAATTGGATATATAGTGAGAAAAATGTTAAAAGTTATGGTATAAAAATATGCCACCTTCATCCATTTCTCAAGTTGTTTTTGGCATAAACCCTCTATGAAGCAACTGGATTTGCCTGTAAAGCGTCTTGCATCATCTATTCTTGTTTTTTTTCGCTAACAAATCCCAAAAGCATTTGCCCTGTCGACGTTCGTGCCGGGGCCCGTTTCCAAAAGTCGTGATCAGCCAATTGCGCAGCAAATAACTGGCTCTATACGTTTTTTCATCCTCAGCCAACTTGTTATGTAAACACGCGTGCATTTCCAATGAACTATGCGCAATTTTTAATGGTATTGTGTAGTTGCGCATCATTATGTAGATGGTAATTTCATTCCAGTTTCTCTCCGCATCATATTTATTAGTCTAAGGCTGTTACCTGGCAAATTGGGGGCCCTACGTGTTATTTATGCATAAGCGTCAGCGGCGCAGATAGCTGGGCCTGGGACTGCATAATAAGCATGCATCATCCATCATGGAGAGCGAAAATTGCTGTCACAAAAGCATGGGAGGAGGGATATGTGTGCGTTGCTCATTATAATCGACAATAACACTGTGCCAGGCTACATGTAGACGCATCAGTTGTTGTGGGTTGGTATTTTTGCGACGAGATCCACTTCATTGTGCAGTTTTCAGGTATCCCATGGCAGGGTCTTTAGCTAGCTGCAAACGTTTCAGTCGTAAACACACACTGCAGGTGGAACATTACACGTTTCCTTCTTTTATTCACGTAAATCACCATTAAGATGTGCTAATCTATCATCACAATAGGGTACTGTAAGCTTGTATATCATTGCGAAGATCAAGATTTCGCTAATTTATGAAACCTGAAGAAAAGCTGCACACCTGACCTACGAATATCTGCTAGCAATAGTATCGTAATATGTGACACAGATATTTATCAATGTAGCCACATGCGTGTCGAATGAGACGTAAAATTTGCCACACCAAGATATTTTTTCCTCTTAAAACTATGTGACAGGCCTATATATCAGTGTTTCATGTCAGTGTCTCCTGCATTTTGACGAAATTTGTTTTGTTAAATATTTTTAAATGTTGAGAATAGAGAAGTCATGGGCAATATTTTCCGAAAAATTAATCACATTAAAAAAAATTTTGCACGAATTTCAAACACATGTTTGTACAAGTTGTATTTGAAAATAATTTATTAAGGGAAGGCCAAAATGTTACAAAAACTCAAGTAAATATCATTCTTGGGTATTATCCTTAGCACAAACATTCCCTTCTCATCAAGTGTAAACTTCTGACATTCTTATGTGGACGCGTACGGTATGGACAGGTACGCCCACAGATTGCTAAGCAAACAAGGCATCAACTAATAAGTACTGCTCAAGAGTACGTTTTAAGTTTTAAGGGGAGAGAGGGAAAAAATACTCTTTTAAAAAACTGCAAAAACTGGTCCTTGGGATGGGTTGAGAAGTATTGTAAACGTTTTTGTGGACACCCGGGGGTTACCAAATTCAGACGATGACGGATTATAGAAAACGTATTTTTAATCCGAATATGACCTCTGAAGATGAGCATCGGAATTTGCATAACGTCTTTTGTAAGTTTTTTGAAAAAAAAAATATTTAAAAAGTAAACGGGAAATTTTCAAATTATGAACAATAACTTAAGAGTGCACTACCAATTTTTTCTAGGGCAAAAATACGTTTGCATAGTGGGAGTTCTTTTCGGTCGGTCTTAAAGCAGAAAACTTATTACAAATTCATCGTTCTTTCCAATTATTTTCTGAAAAACTTTGAGGGAAAATTGAGTGCAACATCGTCTCCTGGGGTGCTCCCTCGACAAACACTCAATTGCAAAATAGCGTAAAAACATACGTGTTTTATTTTAAATCTTTGTATTGATTCATTTGATAACAGTGCGTTATATATACAAGGTGCTCACGAAACTGTTGCAAGCAAAACTATTGTTCACACACCTACCACAATACGTCTTAAGAGGCATAATTTACATCAAACGTTCGAACGCGTTCATTTCCCTTTAATTTTAAAATAACTTATTGCGATTGTATTGCCAGTGATCCTGCAATCAAAGTGATCCTTTGAGCAATTATTATGTAACTATTTGTAGCAAAATTTTGTAATGTTTTTCATGGTGGGCGTGCTTTTTGATCAGCCTCAAGCGTAAATTGTCTAAATTTCATACAATACCCTGTAGATGCTAAGTTGGGAGGAGGAAGTAAAATTTCAACGTCGCTTTTATAGGATATATTTTAAGCATACATGTATGTATCCAATAGTTCTTAAAGGCACCCACTGATGACCATCATCCAGATATTGCATTCCGTTTTTTTATTGATCAAAAATGTGTAGACTACATGTATATATTCAGAGGCTCAGATACATGTGCATGCATTAACATCTTTAATTTCAAGATACATTGTAGATTTTTGAATTAGGAACATGCAATTCCAAACATTAGCACAATCTGAAAACGTACTTTTTTCACTTGATCGACAATAATTTGTTTTGAAACGTTTTACTATTCATCATAAGCAAAGTGGTATAGGCTGCAACCTTTGATCCATCATCGCATTAGAAGATATGGTTGTAGGCCTTATGTTCACCAAAGATTTTGGTTCTTTAGCGTGTGGTGATTAGTGAAATTCTGTAAATTATTCTGACCGAATCTTGAGTGGCATTGAGATGACGAAAATAACATGAATACTTACGACATTGCAATTTGACAAGGTTCGTTTATTTACCCGTTACTTTTGAAATTAGTTGACGATGTTTCCAAATGTTGACAAATCAGATTTGAAACGCAAATGCGAACTCGAAGCTCGAATGCCAAGCGCTTGTGAATTTTGACGTGCTGACCATTGGGAGGTTTACCCATCTGAATACGTCTTTCATTCAGATGGACGTTTGATATGCTTGGACTGTCTGCCTTGCTTGTTTGCTCAAACAGTTTATGTATACTCTGGTGAGTGTAGTGCTCTTATAATGTGTTTGCTCAGTACTCGGCTGGACGATGACCATTATGCATGATGGAACTGTGCGCCGCCATTGGTGCATCCGTAATAACATCATAAAATATTCACAACACCCATGCTCAACTGCACAGATATGCTAGTAAATTTAAATGATACTGTATGTGTATTTGTCAGACCAGCATTGAGTTTCTTTTGATGGCACAAAAAATGACACCCTACATCATGTAGGCTACATATACATGTACTTCGTTTCTATACTTGTCTTTCAAAACTACACACATTTTTAAAACCTTTGAAAATTTGAACCATGCTATGCTAATCAAAGGAATTTGAGATACCAGAAATACTTTCCTTAATTTATTTGGACTGAGAAACACTAATTTTATGAAGTTAAATGACCAAAAACGGACCACAGAGGTTTCCTAACATGTTCCGCCCTATTTTTGTATCAAATTTCATTAAATTTGCTTAAAAAACCATTCAACATAATGACTTTAAAATTTTAAAACCGACCATCGAACTTATATTGCTAAATTTTGAGGACAATGTTGTTAACAGATCGTTCTTTTGTGACTTTTTTAAGGAAATCATTGAATAAAAAGTGACCAATGAGATGAACTATTAAATTTAGTGTAGTTATTGACTGGTTTCTGTTCTCAGTAGCTTAAATTCTAGCACAAATAAAAAAATTGTTTACGAAATTTTCTTATCCTTATTTCCTCAAGTTATTGAGCGTCTGATTTGTGTGAACCCTACACTCCTTACAGCATCGGACGAACTTTATGGACGACTCCTAATAGCAAGTTATTTTTCTTTTTAATCGCAAATTTATTGTTTGCATGGACTGCAAAGTCTTGCCATTTTACCTCACTTAACTTTATAAACTAGATGCTTGTCTTCGAAACAGATTCACTCATACCCAATTTTTTTAAATTTTGACTTGTGATATAAATCGATGTTCATTGACCCGAGCACAATGTCGTCGTATATTAAAGCCATTTGAAGAGGTTATGTCTATGCACAGCGAGTTACCCTTCAGAATTTGGAGACACTTTTTCATCATTCAAGAGGCAAGTGACAATGCGAGAAAAAATAATGAAATATGGCCCCCTGTAGATCCACATTTCCAAGTCGGTTTCGCTGCTAAATGAAAAAGGACCTACACATAACAAACCTTACCAAACAAAAAAATATTTTTCATCAACATCTCATCTGTGGGGTTGACTTTGCTAGCAGCGCACCAACAACGAGAACCCGGACTATTCGTGATTTATGTAAGACCTAACAAGGAGAGCACAATCCAGCATTTTGTGCCAAAACACTTGACAGCCAGCCCAACAAAGGCAGCTAAGAACAACATCCTTTTGAAAAGGTGAACGAGTCTATAGATGCCAAACACTTTGCCAAGTATTTTTTTCTTAATACGTCATGCGATCTATACGTCTCTCTCATAATCGATTTTTCAATCCTGTTCTGTATTAGTTCATCCATCATTTGCATAGCCAAATATCAAGTAATCCGGTTCTGGCATTGTAAAACTTCTCAGTGTTGACCAAGAACTTAAATTACAATATTTATGGACCGTTGAAACGTGGTCAGGAATTAAATGAGTATTTTAAGCTGACATTTACATATGAATACACTTATCGAGGATGTTAACTTGTGCGACATCAAGAACTAAGCATCCCTCCTGAATTCATACTTGCTTAGTGAACGCCCAAGTAAGAGCCAGGTTCTAATTCCAATTCGATGACAACTGCAAAATAAATACTTCATTTGAACATTTGCCTTACTGATCGCTTAATTTCTTCATCACTCTTTAAATGCAAAATACCAGATTAAGACGTAGGTTCTCCCTAATGTATGAGTTATGTCAAAATTCTGCAGGCATGTGTCTACCTAGTTTTCACTCGTAAGCAACGTCAGATATTTTAGTTTTTCATAAAAAAAATTATGAAGATATTGACAGTTGATCTTTTTCTATCATTCGAGAAAAAAGTGGTCTCAATTTAAAAGAAATCATTCCTCTGAACAAAGGAATCAATGAAAAAAGATAACGGTTTGCTTTTAAAATGAAAGGAGTTGGAGAACGTCCCAAGTTGATGCGCCCAAGTCACGGGAGTGATCAACAATAAGAGGTTTTTAGTGCCATATGACGATACCAATCAACGCACAATAGAGGACTGCATACAATAGTGAAATGCATGCTTGAAAAGTTTGGCGAACAAACAATCGCCCAGGATTTTAGGGTGTGAAACGAGTTTCTTGAAAGGTTTTTCCTTTCGTTTATAAATTGAAATAGCAGATGAAGGATTTCAGAAGGTTATGGAGATCGTATAGATGCCTTCGTAAATATTCCCTGAAAAAAGTGCTGCTGCAGTGCATTAAGCAGATCGCGGTGTAGACGGCATTAGTGGAAGTAAATCATAAAGAAGCAGACAGCCATGAAGCACATTTATAATACGATTTTTTTATCTGCAAATGTGGGAAATATCTTCACGTTTTTAATTTTTAACGCTGCTTTTTATTCCCGTCAGGCAATGTATTAACTTAGGCATTTTTGTAGGCCTGTCTGCTAACAATGATTTTGATATCAGGGGTTTAGATTTACCTCTGCTTGAAAAGATTATTCTATTCACACAGTAAAGAAATTTACTTTCATTGTACCGAAGTTCTGCGATTGCTGTAATGTTCTTTCCAAAAATAGCTAATATTAAAGGGAAATGGCTCACGCTTGTAGATGGAATACTGTCCATGTAGCAAAAGAAAGTCAGGTGAACTCTACATCTGTACGCTATAGAAATATAGTATAAAAATAAAATAATAAAATACGTAAATAACATGAAAATGGTAATTGACGTACGATGAACTCATGAATGATCGAAAATGAGGTTTTTCGAATTGCAAACACAAAAATAACGTTCAAATTGAGAGACAGGAAATCAAGAACTTGATTAAAGATTCTAATGGCTAAAGCTAGACAAAAATAGTTCCCATCATGCAAAAAATTACACATTTTGTTTCAAATACTTATTAAAATTGATTGATTTATTTTTATTGTGCAGATCGTCCTCTTGGGTCTGAGTTATTTTTTAAAATTAAAAAATACTCTTTATTTAAAAATAAACGTGATGCCACCTCCGAAAATGGCCAGAGTTGTAAAAGATTAACTGAGACCCTACTGAACAACAAATTCTACACAGTAAAAAAATAAATTTAGTAACTATAATAAGTATTTGAAGCAACGTACGCTTGTCACTTCCATGATTTTTACTAGTCCAAAGATGCTGCCTCATCTCTTGCCTTCTGTCATCTAGAAATACAGTGCTAAATTCTTAATTTAATTGAGAATCTCGATTAATTCATGCCAAATCTGGACAACAGGAAATTGTTGATATGCTAAAAGCTGTTCGATGGTATGGTTCTATGTTTGTAACTGAAAGGCAGAGACTGAGTTTTGATGAGGTTTTTCCTTTTCTCTCACACGAGGCGAAGTAGGCCTACATGTACTTAATGAGGTATGTACAGTGAAACCTCCGAATACCGGACACTCGCGGGACCGGACCTTTTGTCCGTTATTTGGAGGTGGCCGTTAT
>JAQIXS010003377.1:0-18362 GCA_034700785.1 Rossiulus vilnensis
TTTTGGTGTAACTGTATTTTATTTTGAAGGCATGTTTAAATACAATTAAATTAAAATTATTAAATCAAAACAATCAAAAATATAAACAATCAACGCATCCCCCTACAAAATCGAAAGTCGTTTCGGTTGCCAAACGAGTTTCGAATGCTCGGTGCAAATGGGGAATAGTAGTTAATTGAATCGTTTATAAAAATGGAGATTTTAAAAAAGATTGGTGCGTTGTTTAATTAATGAGCCAGGATTTGTCGGATTGGTGATAGGTAGCTAATTCCACTTTGGTTGCGGGGTTTCTCGCCCTGAAATTGAATTGCGTCGCATTTCCTTTAAGTCGCACTTTCCCATCTTCGGTTGGCTAATAATGGGTATCCATTATTAGAGAATTGTCTCATCGCCGAAGCGCAGAAAAAAGGACTTTAAAGGGAAAAAAAGACTGCAATGAGACATCATTTTCAGATTAAAAGATTAAAGATGGGGTTAATGGGTTGCGACGCGTCTCAGAGGCCAACGACTCGATGAGGCGAAAAACGGGCATTATTTCCTATTGAGACGATGCGGTCGAGGTTGAATCTTTCCACCATTTTTGGAGCAAATATGCTTTTTCTGGGGGTACCATTTCTTCCCCTTTTTTTATTCCATTATCACGTTTTGGTTGGAAGCTCAGGTTCGCCTGATTGCGCCACCTGGTTCGGTTGTCATCGGTTCG
Source organism: Rossiulus vilnensis (assembly GCA_034700785.1). Lineage (NCBI taxonomy): Eukaryota > Metazoa > Arthropoda > Diplopoda > Julida > Julidae > Rossiulus > Rossiulus vilnensis. The sequence continues at coordinate 704 of JAQIXS010003377.1, forward strand.
GCACCGTTTGCCATTCATCTCATTGTTTCGCAAATGCTAAGCAAGGATAGAAGTTTTTTTTTTATTTTTTAAATCACCCAAGTCTTACCAACTTAACGATACCATCCATCGCGCGCGAGCGTCCATGCATGCGTGGCCGGTGAGAACGAACCTTATTGATCCGTGCGCAAACGTGTAAAGTACGTGTCGTGCAGGTGTGAAGCGGAACATGTTGCTCGCCGCCATTTTTGTTCACCGGCCATTGAATCTTCGAGGTGTCATCTCTGCGCTGTTGGTGCCGGTAGCACCTTCCCACGCCAACGAAGCGTCTAGTTGATGTCGTCACAATGACGTCACTTCCGCTATCTTTTACTGTGCTCTGGACGCCTACTGGATGATTTTGCAGTGGATGCAGGATGCTTGCGTGTTCTTAAGCGACTTCCGTGGCCATTGTAAAGTACACGCGTTGAGAGTATGATCGAGTGGAATTTCACAGTACACATAGGAAGAAGAAATTTAAGAATTTCGAATAATGAGATATCTATAGGAATTGGTTCGATGCATGACGTTTCAAGAATTTAAAAACTCTTTAGCCATGCAGCTTAAGACATTTTAAGTACACCTTTTTTCAATTTTAATTAATTTGAAACATTTTTAGCATGCAACATTTCGTTTTTTTGGAGGACACAACAATCGGCCATTGCGCTGTTTTGTAAAAATTTGTTCGTATCATCTTAAACGAATTAATGACTAAATCAAAGTAGAAAATAAACAATGACCGTAGGATTTTCAAGGGTTTTAATTTGACACTGAATATGGTATACATGTTATCTTAGTAGTGTAAAGCTGTCCTACACGTTGTATAAATCATGCGTACATCTAGGGTGGTTTACATCTTGTCCTGGTCGGGTAGACAAGAGATGGGGCATTTGCGTTACTTGCGCTTCTAAAGAAAACTCCACGATGTTTACATTTTTCAGTTTTCATCTTAAAATAAAATACCAATTCTTAAGTAGGCTGTACAAGAATTCATCTACATTGGAAAATTGACAAGTTGGATAATTTTTCAGTTAATCGTTAAAATGTGTGCCGCCGTGTTTATCATGGAGCAATTTACGAACACTTATGTGGTCCATGCGGTTGCCATGCTGTTTAGTCGTGTAAACGTACGAGTGACACTGGTAACGCGAAATTGGAGAGCTTGTCTAAGTTCACTGGCCACGGTAAACCAAGTACATGTACATGCCTACCGTAAACAGTTATTCAGCCGTTCTCAGCATGGTTAACAACAACAAAAAATGGTTGTCCGTTATTTATCGCAGTCAGGGAACGGTTCGACAATTCCAGAGGCCAGATCCATCCTCTGAAAGTTTGAAGGTCAAGCGTTGCATGACCTGCTGATCCAACCATATACGCTGAGATGTAATTGGTGTAATCTGCATAGTATGTTTCCAGAGAATTGTACAGATAGCCCCAGAGAAGTGTACATATACCTGCCTGATTGTATGACCTTGGACTGCAGCGCATGACGTTAATGCTACATACGTCAAGGCATCGTCTTCTTGACATATCTAATTGTGATGGCATATGCTGCATTATGGCATATTTTCGACATAATTGATGTGAGAATGATTAAGAATTAGCAGCGACATTCCATGTCTTTTCAATGTTGCACTGAAATCGGTGGAAACGGAATCATCTCAAACACCTAACTACTGTGGCTACATGTATGTCCGTTTTCTTCGGGTTCCATTTATCAGCATTTTAATTATAAGAAGGCGTTTACACGTGTTAAGCAATTAACGGCAATTAGACGGATGCTTGTGACCGAAAAAGGGGCGCTGGTACCGTTAGGACGAAGATTGACTACCTGAGAGTTGGCGGTGGGACTTCCTCTGCACACGTGCCAGCTTCTGAAAGATGCTTAGCGTAAATTCCGCTAAAAGTGGCGCAAATCGCTGATGCGCACCAATCCAAATGTCGAAGTAGAGCAAGTCGCATGCTGCAAGCTTGAGGCTTCTGAAAACAAAAAAGGATATCCGGCAAGGGAACTCGAAAACGTAAATAAATAGCAGGGCCAAGGAAGGCGCCGTAACCTTTAAACTATTGGCGCATCTATCTCGCAATGAAATCGGAAAAATATGGGGTTTTAATTGTTTTCTCTAAAAATGCTCTAAAAGTGGTCACATCGAGAGGTAGAGATAACACGGAGATGCCACTCTGCGCCGAATGAACGCCATCTTAAAAAGTTATCCAGGGCCGATTTAACCATTAGGCCAGTAGTATAAAAAGCCCTTACTAATACTGAAGGGATAAAGTTATCCAGAAATGAAAAGTGAGCCAGTGAGACCTTTTCTTATACCACTTAGGCTAAATAGGCACATGCCTAGAGCCCAGGGAAAGGGGATTGGGTGGTAGGGGAGTCATGATCTGCCCTTGCAAATAGTTTTATACTAGATAGTAAGGTGATAGAATGAGTTTTTTTGCTCATTTACAAAACAATCGGCTATGGCGTCTGAAGTCATATAAAGTCAAATAAATTCAAAGGCCAGCCTAGCAAGACACAAACTGTTATCTTTCAACCCTTGTACTTGCCCATCTCTTTCAGTAAAATACATTACATTTTTTCAAAAAGAAAACTTAAAAAGATCTCGAATACTTAGTCACACTCAGAACTAGTTAGTGTATAGGCCTACTTTAAGATAGTTTTCATCAAAAGCCTTGCTGCATAACTTCTATAAAATTAAAGGCTGAAATCCAAAATTTGTAATGTGGTTTGTCAAAACATTTCCTATGGCGTTCCCACTAAAAAATTCTTACACAAATTCTTAATACAAATCTCCTCGAAATGAAGATGATGCTACTGTTAAAATTTTGTGGTAACGTTTTACAGAAATGACTGATTACAAGTTTTTAGATGGCAAACAAATTAGCCCCGCATCCACCTCTATCAAAGGAAGCTCAACAAATGCTTGTGAACTCCATCCTGAGTAACTAATTGACTAGAAAATGGCAGGGTGCCGAGGCTCGCAGTCACGTGACGTCAATCTTTGAGGTATTTCACTGGGTGAACAGGGTGAAATGACGTCAGGCACTGTTTTCCAAATGCCGATTTCGTATGAATATGCCGAATATAAAACTAGTATGAAAGTCTTTATCAGCGTTATATGTTCCCCATGTAGAATGGACGTTCCTTACGATCTGTCCTATTTCGTAAGATATGCAAAGGTTCCATTTATTAATAAAAAATAAAATAAATGGATAACTCCAGCACGCAATCGCCAATTTCGTACGTTTTATTGCGGGGAAACCAGTTTTCGGTATTTCCATTTGAATTTTTTCAATGTTCATTTAAGTTTTTATAAATAAACGGGGCACTTTCAATTTTTTGAAGCAAGATATAGACTTTGGCGGATGACCAATTCAATACGGAAGTGGCATTTTCTAAAGGGAAAGTAGCCCTGGGAAAAAGATCAGTGTGTGATTCTCTACTGATATCAGTGTAATATTAGTGATATCACTGTATACTCCATATACACTAGTTTTGGGACTACTAATATCAGTATGGTTAGTCATATCACTACATTTTTGTACTAATATCGGTATGGTTAGTCATATCACTACATTTTTGTACTAATATCAGTATGGTTAGTCATATCAGTACAATTGTGTACTAATACCAGTATATATGTACTGATATCTACTGGACCGAATATACTGATCTTTCCATCAGGGAGAGCAGTATGGGTCAATTTCTTCTTTTGGAGTCAAAATGGCTACCAAGGAGACGTAGGCTGAGCCAAAGAATCGTATTAAACAAGAGTCGACTTCGTAGTAAACGATAGGCGACGTGACGTCACGACTCACGGGGGTGAGCGAGCTGCTAGGACGCGCATCAGTCTCTCCCCGCAGGTCCAAACATCCGCCCCAGGCTGCCTTTTTTAATTTCAATGTAATAAGTAAACATTAGCGCGGCTTTATTGCTGTCCGGCTGGTTTTATTTGCGAACACGAGATCATAATTAAGATTAAAAAGTTAGATATTGAAAACGCGCATCTACCTAGCGCGATATGCGACGTGGCGTGTGCTTTTACGATCCGTTTTAATTATACATTGGTTCGACGGGAAATAAAAACTGTTCGACGTCGCTTCCTATAAGAGACGCAGTGACCAGATCCTGAAATATAGGGAGGAAAATGGTGCGAACGTCCAGAATGAGAGTACTGTATCCGCCAGTATGGCGGCCAAAAATAATTTACAGTGGAACTCACATGGAAATTAACATGGCAAGAAAATATTTTACATGAGTGTGGTATCATGGTGAAAAGATCAGTATGTGATTCTCTACTGATATCCCTGTATATTGTGTTTTTTTGGACTACAAATGCAGTATGGTTAGTGATATCACTAATTATTTTTATTAATATCAACACAAATCAGTATATTTGTACTGATGTATGCTGATCTTTCTGTCAAGGTATACATGTACATTTAGTTGAAAGTGTTTTTTGGAGTTCTTTTTTTTTTGCCTGGTACATGTAGATGACGTCAAAATTAGACGCATGCTTCAATAGCTTTCCTGACGAAAATGATGTTACTGTGGAACTTGAACGTAACATGTTCCAATTATGTCATTCACAAATAATTGCTGTGTCAATTTGGAAACGAGTCTAGAAAATTAACTGGTCTATAATTGGAGGATGCACAGGTGTTCTTGCGTTTCCCTAGTTTGTTTTGTGGAAAATTCTTCCCGCATGTAGTTTAGTCTCTTACTCCTTTTGGTACCAGTTTTCAGCATGCGTTTGGTTACCTGCATTACACGTAGTAAACTTCAAGGAATATTATCTGAATTGTATCATGGAACCCCGACAAACGATATTGTTTATCTTACAAGTAAAAACATTAGTTAGCTATGGTTATGGCCATTAGTTATGGACAAAATGGTATTTCAGCTTTTCTGTAAAATTGATGTATGCCTTTGCCTATGCCTGCAAATGAAATTAATTCAAATTTTAACGAAATTAATTTGGTAACTACTCGTCGCGGAAATACGTCTTTAACTTAAGAAGTCGAATGCAAAATACAAACGTTTAAAATGTACAGAATTAGTTTGACACTAAAAAATGGGGGTATCCTTTCCCAGGTTGAAAGTCCAATGAAACTGGATGCTTCGAGAATTGCTACTTGCGCTGTCCTACTCTCCGTAGCCTATATTTTCAGACATGACTTCACATTGCAATCCAAAATATACATGTAAGCATATAACACCAAAGTTTACTTAAATGAGGTACATGTTGTAGGCCATTCAACATTTTACCTCATAATTAGCCGATCATTAACTCAATATAAACGTTATTAAAATGAAGGCATTTGAGAACGTTGACGTTCACAGAACATCATACTCATATACTATTTCGGTCGATATCGGTGATCGGTTATTGACAGCTACTGTTTAGTATTGTTTTATCCATACTGTAACTTACAATGCATTTTTTAGCAAAATGTACACGTATGCTTGAGTTTCTCATCACCCTGCCTTTAAAATATTTAAATGATGTCTATAATAAATCAAAATTTTCAAAGATTGCAAAATTATTTCTGAAACGTTTCCCCACGTTCGAAAATGGCATCGTCCGAGCGTTGCTTAACGTGTTGTAAACGGCCATCTGTGACTTGAGCATATGTAAGCTCGTAAAATGTAGGCCTCTAATTACTGACTGATCACCTTTATTGCTCGCCAACGTTATTTTGGCACCTCTGGCAAAAATGTCCCTTCTGCCTTTGTTACCAGTAATGCACTTGTACCTGAGGTGGATATTGACCTCAGGTGAGCTAACAATGGATAAATAATGGCCCCGTGGCCTTTGACAAAACTTTGAAAAGAATGTTCCAACAAACAGCACATACAAACACCTGTGCAACGATCGGTTGATCGTGCATATTTTTTTTATTATTCACGCCAACTCGATAGTCAACGTAAAATGGCAATATCCGGGCTGGCGCCGCTATTTTTGCGGCTCCCTGTATATATATGAAATGTCCCCAGCAAACGAAGACCAATTTACAGGATGTGCCAAAATTGTTGTTTTTAGGATTGGGCAAACGGCCATTATAATGCACGGCGAATACGCTTGGAGATATCATTAGTGTTTGTTTTTGAAACGATCTACATGTAAATCACTTATACGTAATGTTAAAGATCGCTAAATCCTGCCCAATTGCAATATTTCGTGATTGGTTTTTCGACGCTAATAGCTGCTGTCCAGTACCGGGGGTAGATGCATCGCATAAACTTTAGGTAATTCCAGTTTATCAAGGGAGGCATTAAACTGGGTTTGTTCAGCTGTTGCTACCAGAGTACAGTCATGTAAGGATTTTTATCCGATTGAGAGGTTCTGAACATGTACATGTACATGTATTGAGTTATTCATCGAGACACGACCCGTCCTTGCGTAAACTAGTGTTTATCCTGGCAGTAGAGATTATTACTACATGTACATGGAAAGATAGCACATGCGTTATGATTGGGACAATTCTGACGATGTTAAAGAGCGCCCCCCTTGCACGGCCAGTGTACATGTACCAATAGTATATTACTGTGTCAGCATACCTACTGTAATACTGAAGCGCGATCGAATATCAAAATAATCAGGATATTCATCAGTGTTTAACTTTTGGCAACCACCCCATTTCACCATCCCCCGTACCTTAACATTTGAGGTTAGCTACATGTACCTACAGTATGTACAAGGCAGCCAGAGCTAAACCGAATGTACATGATGACCATGATCTTCCTTGTAGGCCCAGTATACTGCGTAGAATGTATTCACAGTATATGTATAGGGAATTTTCCCTGTGAGTCCAGCTAGGTGGTTGACGCTATATGGAAATATAACGTCCACAGCCAGGAGAGATTTACCAACTCAGACCATAACTGAGCTGTGAGCATATAGCCTACTGTAGAGGGACTCAAAAAGATAGCCATTTGATCTACATGTGCACTGTATATGTACATGTATGCTCCCGTATGAATTTGGCCGAAATTGCCAACATTAACTAGCGCAAGTTGGGCTAATTTATGAAAATTAGGAGATTCACGAGGGCAAGTCCGGACCGCGTACCAGGTCTAACCTTGAGATTGATCGATCGATGGAGGATTCGAAGCTTCCCGAAATTCAGCCCGTCCCAAAGCGTTAATGCATGCAGCTACATGTGCATTATTCAACACGGTCGACTCAAAGAGTGCAAGTAGCGAGTAGGCCTATGCTAATTTCCGCGTCGTCCACTTCGGCACGAGAAAAAAAAGTTCCATTTTCGCACGTAGGCTTAATCGCAATTAGCCAATCGCCAGTCGGCGTTTTTTAAAACGCCACCACGAAGCCCTGCCCGGAGATAATCGAGTGACGCATGGCCCGATAAGGTTATCGCAGCGCCGCGCCGTGGCCTTGACACTCGTCGTGTGGTCATTGCGAAACTGCGACGAAACTTCCAGTCGACATTTCAATCGCAAATAATGATGCACCTGTGCACTACGGCGGTGAAACGTGTTCTGCTAGCAGGCGCGAAAATTTGAGCATCTATAATTTTTGTTGTTTTTCTTTGTTTCAAATCTCAAGCAAAGATTTGTTACACTAGTGCAAAATATCTTGTTTTTATGTTTTGGACGTGTTCATTCCATATACATGTTAGGAAGGCTGCACACCTAACCAACAATTGTCAACAGGCAACATTTTGACTTTTACAAAAGACAGAAGTTAAGTCTAGCATACCAATTTAACAAAATGCAATATCCAAAGAAACATCGGGAGTGGGACGGTTCCACTATGCCTTAAACACGATTCGCGTTCTAGAATCGTTTCAAACAGTTCTTGTTCCTAAAATTATTAGGGGGGTCAAGGGGGTCATGACCCTCCCTTAACAAATGAACTAATACTAGATAGTATGGGTTGAATGAGATTTTCTTGCTAAAAAGGCCATGTTTTACCATTATTTATCATGCAATTTGCAAAATAATTCGCCTACGGCGTATGACAATAATCTACTAAGAACAGTCAGCTAAAATCAGCCAGTCTGTAAAACACATTTTCCCCTAATAAAGCATCAAAGGCAGTCTTGTAGGGCAAATTTATCAAAACCACCCTAATTTAAGGATGATTGCTATGGTGTTTCATCCCTTCAACCCTTGTATTTGCCCTTAATTTTTCGTTGAAAAGGAACATTTAAAAATATCTGATACACTTGGTCAAACAGTTCAGTTGAACAGTGCCTGAGGTTCACCAGGTAATTATATTGTCAACTTGTGTCATAGCTATCCGCAAAGATCGCTCAGTCGCCCACAGGAACTATTCTTTCGTTCCATCTTTATGAAAAGATTATTTAGAAACATATCCCAATATTCGGGATTTGTAACCGTTAATTTAAAAAAGGAAATGTTGTCTATGCCATTTGATTGAAATAACGTCATGGGCAAAAAACCGTAAGAAAAGTTGGTACAAATTTCTGAGTTAAATTACCAGATTTAAAATCAGCTATTTCAAAATTTACGCCTACGGCGTCTCATTATTTTTAAAAAATGGTATTTTTAACAATCTTTTATACAAAATTGTAGGCTAAAGTCCCAGATTTTGATTGTATTTTTTCCAATTTTTCGCCTACGGCTTCCATTATTTAAAAAAAATGACAATTAGCATTTCAGCACATAATTTTTAGCTAAATTCCCGGATTTGAAATCAACTTCTTCAAAATTTTCGCCTGTAGCGTTCATTTATTAAAAACTAATAGTATTTCCAAGCAGCATTTTCCATAAAATTGTAAGCTTCAATTATACATTCTTCTCCAATAAAAAAAAGTGGTCGTGACCCCCTCCCCTTAAAAACATCCCAATTCCTCCAATGGTTTGGCGTCATCCACAAAGGACGTCCGGGGTTTTGCGAAAACCGGACACTGCCGGACAGGAAAGGAGTAGGTGATGATTCAAGGAAATAGGACGCCCGGATAGCCAGCTGGATTTTCCGAATTTAGTATAGAAAGAAATGACTGAAAACTTAAAACAAAATATTTTGTTTTACTGCTTACAAGGTGGATGGGGGGTAGTCTAAAAATAATGAAAATCCCAGGACGTCCTTTATGGATGGTCCCTTTTCGATAACGTCATTGTTCTGTCTGCGTGCATGTACGTGTATGTGCGTTTTGCAATTTCAGACACTTCAATGGCATAAGTTAGCTGTTGATCAAGTTTCAACCAAACGTTTTCTAACGAATATACGGGGTGTTTACCCTGTAAAAGATTTATGAATTTACGTTTTACAATTGTTATTACATGTATTAGCCTTAAGCTAAATCATTAACAGAGTCAAAACATTCCCGTAAAAACCGTGTATACACTTCACACACGCACATGCAAGTCTGTTTTCTCAGCAATTTGTCGTCAAACATGGTTTCTCTTACATGACTTACTGAAATATGTTAATTAAGTAATATTCCTCAGGTAAAAACAAAAGTCAGAAATAAGTTTAAAAAAAGTATACATGTACCTTTTTAATTTAGTTTGAAGTACATGTGGACATTCGTTATGATCCAGTTGTTTACATCAGTGTTTGTCAATTGTTATAGTGACACATTTATATACAATTGTAGAAAAACTGCAGAAGCACTCACGAAACACTTACCTTGTTGCCAAATTATAGTGCATTATTTGTTGACAAACATGTAACTTGTTATCATAACAGACATTGGCTTTTTATAACTTCGTTATAATCGTATATATCGGAGAGTAAAGTATGATTTTTCTATAGGGCGAAACAAAACGAAATGATTTTAAACGTAATAGGTATATTGGGGCTCGTTCCAGTTTAATATCAAAATCGTTTTAGAACGAATGGGATATTCGAAGGGTTTTTCAGTTGTTTGATTTGTAATTGATAAGGTAGCCTCACACGGACATATCCGGAATGGAAGATAAGGGCAATTCAAAAAAACTGCTTGCACGAGATCAAAATTAACGAAGCAGATTGCTCAGAAAATGATGTCATCATAGGCCAACGTTCATCATTTTTCGAATTACCCTAAATCTTTCATCTGGACTGCAAAAATCTGCCTGTGTGTGGCCGCCTGTAAACTGTAGTGTATTGATGTAATACACACCTACACAACGTATATTTAATAAAAAATTTGAAGGTTTTTAAATGTGCCACTGTTGCAACTAATGAACAGTGTAACAACATACATGCACTGTAAATGGATAAGTTGTTTACAACTTGCATACACAGTGTACTCTCGTTGATATATTTCAATTATTATTTTCTGCATGTATATTCTGCATGTTCATGTATATTGACGGTCGCTTACATGTAAATTACGCTAGGCACATACAGTGTTCATGTGCTTGTACATGTAGTGTAAAAATTAAATGTGCATGCACTGTACATTTCTCATAGCTTTCTCATAGCTTGAGGATAGTCAATAGTAGGCTGCATACATGTACTGTAGTTTCTACTACGGTACCAGTAAACGTGGACGTTTGCGCCAACGTCCGACGTCAGGTGACCTGAGGGTGTCGTCAGTTTCTTTCCCGCTGCTACAGCAACGAGATACACACATTTTATAACTAGATACATGTATACAGAACTGTATAGTATTTCACGAAAACATTAATCAATACGATTTTATCCATGCACTCAGTGACTGTGCAATTGCATTTTAAAGGACACATGTTGATGGAGACATGCCAATTTCTTGCAAATGTTACATGTTAATTTAATGATACTTTCCCACAAAGGAGTTCATGATAAACCCTTGATTCAGTTGATTGTTTACACTGTTTCAAACTCACGTTATTTAGTGGTATTCAAACATAGACGGTTAATTTGCGTAGTTAAGTTGTAAGGTTACGAGAAAAAACAAGAAAAAAAAGCCCTAAATGGTTTGATAATTATTCTAACCTTGAATTACTTTCTCAAACTAATCGCCATACATTTTCACACGCTAATTTTACCCAGAATAACGCCCTGTCTTCGATTACCAATGATATAAGGCGAATTTTCCCGAAACATTAAAGTTATGACTTTAAATGTCAAGCGAAAATCCAATTATATTACTACAAGTTGTTATAGCGTATTTAAAAGTGAACTGGCTGCTTATAAAATCTGATAGGCAACTAAATTTGACCAGTGTTTGACGTAACCGCTAATAGCATTTGATTTTTTTGTACTGCAAAAATAATATTTACGGGATACATGTACATGTAAAAAGGATGTTCAAAAAGGATTATGCCGATATTCATCTTAAGATACTGTACATTGAATCTAATTTTCTTATTTTGGGGGCATACAGTTTTTTAGCTGCCGCTTGGTGGCGAAGCAAAATTTTGCAGTTTGGGTTCGTCAGTATGATTGGCATGCCAATTTTTCACTTGGTCATAGGGTTATATATGTATCATAAAGCCGTGAATTCTGAAAGGCAACACCCCCGTAATTAGAATGGAAAATGTGGATGTGGAATACGGGAAAGCAGATTTCCCATTTTTTTTTTCTTTACCTGAAATTCGGTAAAGACAAAAGCTGCGAAAAATGTACATGCAACACGTGCTTTCCATTCTCTGAATTTCCAAAACACACATAAGGTGCCCGCAGGCTTCTATAAAGAAGATTCATACCTCTAGGCCGTCTGAAATTTTAGTGTCTTAAATTTAAACGCTATAGGCGTCTTAATTCGTGTATATTCATTTACATAAACCAACTGAAAAATGAGGGTAGCCAATGTAAAGTAGGCTCAGCTTTAACATGAAAAAACAATGCAGGATTGAAATTTCTAGTTAAATTAATCCATATCCTATAGGCCTATAATCAGCATGTAGATGCCATGTGGTTGGGGGCCAATCCTTTATCCCCAATTGTATATGTAAGTGAAATTACAAGTTTAGACCAGTTAGATTCAAGATAGTCGTCCAGGGATTTGAATTTGATCTACCGAATACCAGGCGGAGATGCTGTCACTAAGCCATCTTGCTTGGTGGAAAGCTGTGCGATTATACAATTTATCTACTAGTAAAAAATAAAGTTCAAGTTATTTTATGCGTTTTGCTTTTTTCGTGTATTTAATGTGTCTTAAAAACACCTTAAACGTTTAAAAATGTCTTAAAACGTCCTTTTTTAAATTAAACACTTAATAAGACTTAAATTATAATAACATCTTAGATTAAGATGCCATTTTAAATGTAAAACTTAAAAATGTCTATTAATAAGACTGTGGATTTACAGTGTATTACCGTGCCAGCGGTTACTTGCCGGAAAGAAAACGTAGAAAACCTCGGTTTGTTTTGCATAACCGAACAAGGCTACCTATTGGCCATCCATAAAGGAACAATTTAATCAAACGTCACCAAATGACGTCGTTTTTATTGCGCATCCCTACATGTTGATCTGTTTACAACAACGTTCCCAAACAACAATTTTAATAGTTTTCTTTTATCAAGAGTTAAGGATCTGTTATAATGTCGTTGACATTGACTTCATTTATGTTACACTTTGACATCTTTTTATGCGAACATACATTAAATAACCAAACTGGTAAATTTGCCTTGCCTCAACTTTGTGAAATACGACAGAAAAGTAATTTTTCAAGTGCAATTGAACCTCTGATCAAACTTGTTTTCAAAGCAATTGAACCTTTTTCTTTAATCAAGAAAAAAGGTTCAATCCAACCTGTTTTACAGTAAAAAGTCGCATTGCACTTTGAAGCACCTTATTTAAGAATCTGTGATTTTACACTAAAACGTCACCATTTGGATCATTTAAGTCCGACTAAATTCATTTAAATCATCTGGTCTATTTCTGCTATCATTGACTGAATGAGGCTGAGGAGCTGTTCAATTCGGACCATCGGTAGGGAGATAAAATATGGACTTTTTGTTGGGTGTCAATTATGGGTGACCAAAGATAGCCCAGGGTTGTGATGTCACGACACTTTGGTCGCCGATTGTCGTTGCATGGTTTCTCAGTTGTCAGGACGATTTTGGCGCAACTTTTGGCACCACCAATTTAAAGTTTGGCTTTTGGCTCGGTGTTGCGATAGAACGACTCTAATCCAGCCGGTGTCAGTTCCTGGCCTTCGCGATTGTGCCAACTCACGCCGTTGCCCGGCAACAGCCCCGCCATGGTCATCCTAGGGAAAACTCGTGACCACACCAAATCCGAAAAAAGGGCGAGCCGGGTTTTCAATGCTACGCGTAATAACAGATTTTCATTTAAGTATGATTCATTTTGATATTTCACGGGGCTGCGCACGTTGTTTCACGCTGCTAGCTCGCACCTTTTCCGTCTGGTGCGCCCGCGGCGTGACGTAACGATGACGCAATGAGCGGGCGATCTGTTTTCACTGGACATGCGTTTTAACTTTCGCCATTTTGAAACTAAAGTGAGACCAGAATTGCGCACTTCGTCCACTCGTTCCAACATGCTGTCAAGAACAAGGGGCCGTTCGGAATGGATGTCCGTAAAGGACGTCCGGTAGAAGGGAGGAATGCAAAAAGGAAAAGTGGAAGTCCAGATAGTTGGAATTTCCGATTTTAATATGAAAGCAACTGACTGAAACTTAAAAAAACTAGTCCCATACATGTATGTGTAAGCTTTTTTCCAAATCGGACCCGACTATCGGGGGTAATATGAACAAGATAATGGCGGACAGGGGGTAAGGAGGGATAGAGACCGGAAAATCATGGAAGTCCAGGACGTCCTCTACGGCCGGTTAAATCGACTAATGTGTGTGAATGAGTTTTTTAATTTTATCTAACAAGCAGGTGAGTGAAAGTGGGTGAAATATATTGTACACAATTCAAAAATACGTTACGAAAGTTCAGAAGTACGTACTACTATAATCAAAACTATGATTCAAAAATAAGTAAGCTACGAAATTTAACAATAAGGCCTTCCCGTTCCCCCTCGACTGAGCGGCCGGTTAAGAGGGCACGTACCGTATAACTAGACATTAAGATCACTTAACACATTATCCGTGCAGTGCTGCACAGAGAAAGCCCGTACTTTCAAACCGCATTAAGTGTGTGGCCAACTTTTTGTCCATTTTTTGTTGATTTTTTAAATGACGTCGGTAGGTGTTGCTGTCAATTGGCAGATCGTTATATTAGATTAAAATTGCGGAAGTGACATATTGACATACATGTAACTTTGTTTTAAATTGGTCGTTACATTGCAGAACATGACCATTAAATGACATTTTTTTGGGCTGGATAAAGTACTTTAAAACAAATAAAAAGTATAAAATTAAAGTCATATTCATGTCCTTGTATCGACATGTAGCTAACCTGGAATGGTTATTTACAAATGTCACTGTATTCGAAAAAAATATATTTAAAACTTGGACGTCCATATGTGAGCAGTTCATTTGTGTTCTTTTAAATGCTATAGAAACATAAGTTGAAAAACTTCATAAAATTTTAGTTTATAGTTTGAAATTGCCGCTATTTGTTCATGCCATTTCACGATGGCGTCACTGCAATCAACTAGTTTTCAATTTTCCAGAAGGTAGTTGACATTAAGAGAGCTCAGCGGAGATATGATTTTCGAAATTCCAGTGTTTAATAGTATTTAATATGCATGATCGAAACGGTCATCGGTTTCGAGCCTCGTTAAGGCGTCGTCCCACAATGCATTACGAGTCGCCATGTGGCAATGGCTTGCCCCAAGCCTAAACACGATTTGTTTGGATCTTCGGCTATTTTTGGATTAATTCCTGGTAACAGGCACACTTGCTATTGATCTCAAAACTGAGTAGATATCATGAAATTCATATGTTGTGAAAGCTCAGGAAATTGAAATCTCATTTAAAAATCTTCCTTAATACCATAATTCCTTTTTGGAAAAGTAACAACAATGAAAGCTAGACATGCATGCATGCGTTGTAATACTGTTGTATTTCACTAAGCGATGCATTGATCGATCGCCTAGTCAAGGAAGTCAAGTAAGGAGCAGTCCTTAAAAGTCTTGTCAAAAGGTCGGCGTGTTAACCTCCTGTCCCATCTACTTAACTGTCGTTAAAATTAGACAACTCCCTCCTCAAGACGTCGTAATTATGCATGTACAGTACATGTAAGTTTAATAGCTGTTCGTCACGTTAACAGGTTGTCAATTGTGAAAATGTCATTATCATTAAATTCCTCGGCATATACATGTATGTTAGCTGTAACGACAAACGTCCGAATTTGATGACTCTTAGAACTACTCCACCTTGTCATGGGCACTGAGTGTCCGATATTTCCATTCTTTCATCCGGAACCCTGTAACACTTGCTTATTTTTTTAATTCCCAATGCAATGGACAAGTGTTTATAGCTTGGATTAGGGGTCGGCAACCTTATGCAAGTGGCGGGCCGGATGGCCAAATTTAGGATTGGCCACGGACCGGATGGCCAGATTCAGGATTGGCCAGTGGCCGGATGGCGAAACTTAGAATTGACCAAGGGCCGGCAGGGGGAGGGGGAACCTCAAAACCCTTACTTGTGTACACAGTGGCGGATTTTGGATTTCTTTTAGATGGACTACTTCTTTATTTTTACTTTGTTGTAGTCGCATATTATGCATTCGTGGACAATGTATAATATGAATGCCATATGCTAAGTTTTTTTTTTTGTTGAAAAACTGGGTCACGAGTTATACGTCTTTGTATACAGTTTCATGAAAAATGTTTACTAGGCAAAAATATGGGGGGGAAAAACATTATTTTAAAAAATAATTAAAAACGTTTAAGCCAGCATTTCTATGCAGTTTTTTTATGTAATCTGCTTCAAGAACGTCATAAAAATGTATCATTCATTGTTATTTTTATCCCGAGTTAATATGATCAAAGGTTGCGTTAATGATTACAAGTTGCCGTTGTTGTGATATCAGTTTCTCTACGTTTTTCAACGTCAACATGACATCCCATTTTCCAAATAGGCCTACGTGTAAATCAACTAGCGTCATCGAGACCGTCGTGAAAAGGATCTCGGGTTCAATTTGAACGACAATGGACTAGAGTGGGGGCGGAAATTATAGCTCGACGTTGATGGACGTCGTTTATGGACGGCCCCTCAGCGAAATGGTTGTTTGGAGGTGGTGATGAGGAGATGGCAGGGCTGCAGGGGTACCGCGGCGGGCTAGATCCGCACTCTGAAAGCAAATGCCAAGGTGATGACATGACGTGCCATTGTCTCTGCCTTTTTTTCCGTGTTTTTGCGAGAGCTCGATTTGTATGGTTGAAGGTATTGAATAGCCCCGGCCTAAAACACATACCTGGACGGCGCTTCCATTGAGTTTCGTTTGCAACCTCATGGTCTTTCAATCAATCAAGGTTTTTTTGTGTAAAAAATAGCGAAAAATCCCGCAGGCCGCCGAAACAGCAGAACGAGGGCGTAATTAAACACGTAACCCGTTCGTTACGGAGTTGTGCGGTGCGATCGCAACTTTGCAACTGGTTATAAGGATGCAGGCGGATTCTCCATCACCGCATCATCGCATCGGAGTGTGATTTCTCTGAAATGAGCTAGTACAGTGTACATGTGTTTGCTTCTCACAAACGCAATCGTTGGGACCAAACCCAGTCTTAGCACAAATAGCGAGTGGGGAGATGATTGACATTTGTTTTGAAAGTGCATATGTTTTTATTTTTAACCAGTGGTTTAACGCACACAAATTTGGAATACTTAACTTGTTAACCTTTCAAGCGTTCAAAAGACGTCAAAATTGGACTTCAGCTGCAATCTTCCGGAACTTATTGGCAATAAGTTATTGCCCCATGGTCAGTTTCGTCTTCCCCGTGCGTCTTCGTGTTGGTCAAATGAATCAGGTTAAAAACCTGCATTGCATCGAACATCGCATTAGACCACTTAAACAAACCCATAGTTGCCATAGTTGCATCAATTCAGGAATCAAACCAGTTTGTGATCTCAAGACTCGAAGCCTGAAAGAGGCCACGTCTCTCGACCCAGATGCCATTACTAAGTCGATGCTTGATGCGATTCTGCACCATGTTTTTACTGGATCCTATTGTTTTGTAAAGAACTTATTACACACAATGAACTTCCATATTCTAAACTGTACCAAAAATTACGACGTCATAGTACGGTTATACTGGCTTGGCTTGTAGTCATTGTAAAGTTGCTATACAGAGAAGTTGAAAAACGAAACCGAACCACCTAAAATTCATGATTCAGGAATGATCATCTTTTGAATTTTCTTAAGTTCATTTTTTGGGAGGCAGGGGTGTTTGGAAAGCACGTCCCTTGAAAATGTTGCCACACTCTGATCGATAAAGATGCTGGGATTCTGTGCATCACGAGTATAACCGTGTTCCAGGTTTACTCGCAGGTTTACTACCAAAAGATTGAGGGGAATGAGGGCCTCACGTACCAGCAAAGGTTGGAAAAATTAAACACGGAAAGTTTGGAATTGAGATGAGTCAAAAATGACCGTAAGTCATGTTATAAATATCTTCATGATATATCATTTATGGCAGTGGTCCCCAACCTTTTTATCGCCGCGGACCGGTCAACGTTTGATAATTTTACCGCGGCCAGCTGAGGGGGGAGAGGACGTTGATTGTTTATATTTTAAATTGTTTTGATTTAATAATTTTAATTTAATTGTATTTAAACATGCCTTCAAAATAAAATACAGTTACACCAAAAAATG
>JAQIXS010003378.1:0-18361 GCA_034700785.1 Rossiulus vilnensis
TTAAAGGATGAGAGGGGGGTAATAAGACAGAAGGTATTTTTTATATTTGAGCTGGGGGTAGGAGTTTTTGCACCGTGCTCTTTTTTGGGGCTATGGGAAAGGTGCAACGCATGCGCCCTCGGTGGGCAGGTGGTCAGTGGCGCCCCCGTCTGCGTGCCCGCCACACACCCCTTCGTGGGTGCATTTCATTTTTTCATTCATTTTTTATTTCTCGTTTTTACTTTTAGGATTTTTTGTCGTTCACGCATATATATCATGCATTCACATTCGGGGCCGTTCTCAAACGCGAAGAAATAAAAATAAAATAAAAAAAATAAAACTTTGGTGGTAATAGAAAAGAAAGAAAGAAAGAAGAAAAAAATAATACGGAATTTTATAAAAAAAAATTGTTTTATTATGCGTCCGAGGTAGTAATAAAACTGCGAATATTTTACTCTTGCGTTTACCGCAAATGTGCTGTTAATTGACTCCGATGTGACCAGCCGCCATATTTACGGTAGTGAAAAATATTTATATTTATAGTTTTTTGCGTTCCGCCATCCCCGAGCATTTTTTGAACGTAAATAATCGCAGATAAAAAAATGAACAATAAACAAAAACAAAAACCACGATGATTACAAAGTTTCCGAAACCGCGTTGCATTTCAGCTTTGGATAAAAATGGACAAAAAAATTGGATATAAATTGAGAAAATGGATAAAATTTTGTTTATTTATTTATTTCGAAAAAAAAAATCAAATGGCAGTCGGGAATGAAGCGATATAAGAGCTTCAAATATGAAGCTCTATTTCACTAAAATAATTATTCGCTAAATAAATTATTTATGATATTTCCATCATTTATCTATATTTCTATTATATTTCACAGCTCCGCATGAATTCACATTTTCGGCAGTGACGACCAATAAACATAAATTAATTGACCAATCGACAATTTAGGCCCAGTTTCGATCAAGATTTTAAGCCGCGTGGTTTTCAAATATCAAGAAATATTTTCGCAAATTTCGATGAAATAAATGCGGATGTAATCATTAATGTACATTACCTTATCAACATACACTGTATTAACACGGATGTAGATATAAATTACAAACTTTAAGGCTAATTTTCATCCGTGTGCTTCATCAGAATGTGGTTTTTAATTTAAGATACTGGAAAAAATTTCAGAGAAAAAATACCTCAGATTTTAAGCACTAACTATCGATGCACATAAATTAATTTACCAAGAAGCTAGTTCCGGCCTAGATTTAGATTTTGTGTTTTTTGAATAGTTTTTATCACTGATGATCATTAAACATATATTTACAAATCAACAATTTCAGGCCAATTATAATGCAAATATAAACTCCATCAGCATTTTTGGGGAAAATTTTCATTATTTTTGCGAAAATAACGTGTTCAGTTTGTCTTTGTCCAATAACTTTATAAAAGCACGATCACAAAGACTTTGGGGTGGCGTTATTTCCTCCACGAAATTCATTGATCTAAAATTTTAAATTATATTCTCATATTTTGCGTAATAACATGCACTAGTAAATGAAAATACATAATATGCTAATAGATTCCACCCTAACGTCGACTCAATTGGTTTGCCAAAGAGCCCATATTTGTTTAAAACAATAGTTAATGATAAAGGCCCAATTCAGTATTTGTCCATTAAAAATTATACCCCATCAATTTTAATAAAAAGAGGATGCAGTGCACCACCCTTTAGGATGACAAAAGACTATTGAGAGGGAAAATGTCAAAAATTAGGGTTCGATTATCGATAAATACTGTATTTAGCAAGTTCATTTTACCGAAAAACTACGAACAGTCAGCACCTTGATTATAGCTATTTTCATAAAAGTATTTTAAACAAATACTAATAGATTATAAATCCTCCATTGTTTTTTATTAAAACGCATGAATTTTTTTAAATATCGTTTTCATAAAACTTCAAATTTAAAACAGTTTAAAATTTAAAAACGCAAATTTATCGCCTGATTCCACTCAGCAAATAGTCGTTAACTTTCAAAACAAAAAGTAACAATGTTTAACAAATAAAAAAACAAACCAAGAGTTAATAGTTTATCATCTGCCTAATGAATTTCGAACAATTTCGCGATAAATAATTTCAAGCAAACATTTTTATTGGTTTTTTTTTGTTGTGTGAAAAATACAACATAATGAAGCGTCCTAAGAACCTTTTAAAATGTTACGCCTTTCATTAGATTTCATTTATGAAAGAAAACAAAATATGTTTATTTTTATAACGCTGCTTTATTTTACGTTTTTCCTGCAAAATATTGCTTCTTCGCCTATCGCTTTCAATTAATTATCAGCCGAATTTAACCAAGAATATCAAAAAAAACCGAAAAAACTCATCGGTTAATGTTCCTAAATAATTCAACAACTAAATCAGTGCATGACAAAACGCATGCATCATCACCATCAGCAAACAACATCAAATCTGCAAACACATGTATTTGAATAACGACCAGTTCATCGAATAATTCACTCACGTATACCGAATCAATTAAATAGCTGAATGCTGGAATGATTCAGACGGAATGATGCGATTATTACTCAATAAACAACCCGAAATTTATGGCATCCATCATTCAGAATGACCAACGGTCATGCAGCCATGCCACTGGTGGATGCATGCATGAATGCATGCATGACCATAGTGAGAGTCTGAGGCCCTAATAGTTTCATGGCCCTGTGTACCGTTTCGGGGATTCTTACTGAATTACTCCTGAATTCTCCACACACAAAAAAGGCTCGATAGACATTTTATTTGGAATCTCTAGAAGTAAAAATAACATTAGAAGAAAAAATTAAAACTACGTAGATATTTCAGAACATCTAGGGATATACATGACCCAAAAACAAATTACGGGCTTATAAAATTAAGGATTCACCCTTTAATTAAACCTCAACGAAGCCCTGAATCTTCCTGAAAAATTCTTTCATCTGAAATCTTCAGAAAAGTAACCGAGAAAATTAAAACATGTTGGGTTTTGGCGAAAGGTGAGTTACGAATGAACCCGAAATAAATCTGGGGCAAAAAAAAAAAAAGATCAGTAAGCTTTTAATAACAATCATTGTTGGTAACATTTACGTCGTTTTCTTTTTTTTAAAAAATTATTATTTGGAAGCCGCAAAAATCACGATGTTGAAACATTTTTAAAACAACGGCAGTCTAAAAACAGGTCCAATTCAACGCGGACGTTGAATTCTGCCTCAAGATTCCGGCCCCATCAAAGCGAAGGATTCTAATTGGATTTAAAGGCATAACTCATTGTTATTTCGCAAGGACTTTTACAGCGCAAATTGGTAGCCATCAAAAGCGTAGACGAAATTGTTTATGGATCGCAAACAAGTGTTATCGGGAAGACCTACGAAGTCGGTCTACGAAAAGAGTCCATTATAGGATTAGACGGTCACACACGCGAGGAGATGCGGGCAGATATCTGGCCTTTAGAGACCAATCTGACTTAATCTGTCATAACAAATCTGGCTACCGGACTCATGATCCGAACTGCCAACGGGCCAGATTTGCTTTTTATAGGTACAAAAACTGTTTATATTTCAGAGTGAAAATACCACCATCAGCCACCTGAAACAGCAGTAAGCCAAATATGCAGATTTTAAAGTGAATATCTGTTGGTAACTGCATCGGCAATTCGAAATTGTGAATGCACTCCTTGGTGGACATACTGATCATATGCTGATATTAGTAAAACATGTAATGATATCACTAACCATACCGATATTAGTTGTCCCAAAAACTTTCGGAACTTTCCCCGTTGTAAAACAATTCTTTATTCTCTACTGATGCATGATTACAACTGATGCTAATACCATTTATATAGTGATATCGATATCGAATCATACTGGTATCAGTATAAACCCACACTGATTTTAGTAGAGAATCACATACTGATCTTTTCTCCTAGAAGATCCAGGGGCTTTCCCCGTTGTAAAACAATTCTTTATTCTCTGCTGATGCATGATTGTAACTGATGCTGATACCAGTATGATTCTACACTGATATCAGTATAACTGGTTTTTTGGGACAACTAATATCAGTATGGTTAGTGATATCACTACACGTTTTATTAATATCAGCATACGATCAGGATGACCTGAAACTGCTGACATCATTATGCTTGGTGATATCAGTGTTATAGTGGTTTTTGGGACTAGTAATATCTGCATGGTTAAGTGATATCACTTCCGAACAGAGTAATGTTTGTCAAAAACTGCTTACGAAACGAGCTGGTCCGATTTTAAAAGCTGGATTATCATCTTGCCGAACGAAAATTCATTTTTTGATACCTTTTAGGTGGACCAGTTTCTTGACTGTATGTACATATGTACACCTCATTTAGGCCTAACATTGAGCTTCCTTGTCCTTCTTGTCCAGTGGCTTAATCCGCAGCTGATTTTCCCCTGGTCCTGCGACGAAACGACCTTTGGCACACCTTGCCCGTTAATAGACCATTATCACCTGCCTCCAATAAACCTGCCGTTTTGCCCTCAACCAACGTTTCGACCCATGCGGCTGTTTTCGCTTTTATATATACACTGTACATGTATTATTATTTTTTTGTTTTATTACAACCTTCCCCTGCCTTCCCTTATCTCTTCGCATTTTCCGGCTGACCTTACACCGGTTGGCTTCTTTCCGTTCCATCTGCACGGCAGCGCATTTCGGGGTCCTCCGCGGTGATACCAATCTCTGATAAACGTTTTATAAATTCACTTTTTGATGAAGTAAAAACAACAACATTTGATTTCCGAAAATAACAGAAATAGAAAGATTCAAATGAGCCTAGAAAAAAAAATCGAACACCCAGTTCGAATGGAACGCTCGCGCGAGGCCTGACGTCATCGGCACGCGCAGGCTCTACCCCGGCGCCATCTGCCGGCGTAACGGGGAACTAGGCGAATTTTATAAAGTTAATCAAACATTAGCAATTTCATGAAATGCTAGTAAAGTCATGAATAGTCATTTATGCGGCATTCATGCGCGGTAGCAGCATCGCGATGTACGCATCGATTAATCCGTTTGACGAATATTAATCGCGCATACAGGTTGCATTGCGCTCAGCTCCGCTAAGTTTAATCGACGTTTAAAACGCAGGTTTAATCGGCTGATCAAACCCTTGTTAACGTTAGAATGTCAACTGCCGTTTAAGCACTGAACACAACGCGCTGAGTTGAACTTAATCCTCCGATAAAACCTAAGTTTGAATCCAGAATGAAATTAAAATGCTAAATATATTCACGTATTTAATCGGTGATTAATGGCCGGTTTAATCGCCGATATAAATCGCTGATCCGGCAGTCAAGTTAACTTTAATCGGCGACTAAGGCTGTGCATTATGTATCGCAATCCCAAAAATAATAATTTTATTAGGTTTTAATGTAGTTTTTAATTGGGTTTTTTATATTAAATTTTATATTAAATTTAACTTATACGCATAGTAAATTTTTGCAAAAAATCATAAGTCACAACTTAATTACGACTTTCGTTTTTTAAATAATGTTTACCGGAGTAAAGATGCGTGGAGAATCCGCGCTTTAAATTACGGCTTAAATGACTAAAACAAAACCAGTTAAATTTTAAATTCCAATAAAGAACATCCTAAAAATATTTCAAAATTTTAATGGAGTTTTAGTTTTTCGTCAAATAAGGGTCGATATTCACGCATCACCGACAAAAATATATTTTAATCGTCCTTTAAACTAAACAGTGTTTAGAACGCGTCGCTATAAATAGGTTTTTTTGGCGAATTTTAAAATTTTAGGGTGGATAAAACATTTAAATCCTCTTTCATCCCAGATTAAGACAGGCTGAAGTTAAGATGGGGCCTCCGGGGAACCCGATGGCCAAAGGGCAGTTTTCCAGTGTCCAGTTCACATTCCTGAACGATAAACGTGTTTAAAAAAAGGGCTAAAGAGCCTTTTCGAAGCTCTTTTCGTTGGTTAACTTTCGTTTATACTTCCTGTTTACCTGAATACCTTTTAGCATTTTACTGAAACAATAAATAGATTATAAAAATACGGTACTTTATTACTAATCTAAAATTGATTCAAGCCAAAACTTTGAATACCTCGAACGCGATTTCACGAAATCTCCAATTGAACTTAATTTAACGACCGATTAAAAACTGCAGTGACCACAATCATGTCAATTAATTCGTCAAATAAGCTTCCTGAGCATAAAACAAAATTTCAACCATTTTATCCTCCAATTTTTTTTAAAAAAAATTTTCAAATCTAAACCACTCGAATATTGACAAGCGGTTAAACTCCGGTTAACTTTTTCTTCTTCTAAAAGTTAGGTTTAGCTGAATAATTTCGAGTAGTTTATCGTCGTAATAAACACTGCAAATCATTTAATTCGATAACATGTGTTTATGATCTAAAATTACGTCGAACAAAAGTTGTTAATTCCTCGAATGCGAGTTTAAGAAATCTCCGATTAAACTTTCACTTAACGGCCGATTTAAAACTGCGGTGGCCTCGAATCACGTCAATTAATTCGTTAAACGAGCTTTAATTCCTAAACATGGGATTCAATTTTAAACAGTCTTTTTACACTCCAAAAATATATTCAAATTTAATCGCTCGATAAGTGGCATCGGAGTTTTAAACTCCGATTATCGTTAACGAAACCTAATTTATCCGCGCACGTCCGTTAAAATTTAATCCAGCGATTTAATCCCCTTAAAAAAACCAAACCCCTGAGTATCAAAAACGGTCGATTAATAATAACTTCCGAGTTGATTCCGAATGAAAACCTTTCAGTTTTCGAATTTCGGCTAATCGGCGTTTGGCGCAATTAACCGGCCATTAAACCATCTCCGTTTTCTCGCTCTCGGAGTTCTTAATCGCTGTTTGATTAACGACCGTTGTTTTATCGTAAATTGTAGTTTATTAACGAGGCGTGCTCATGGAGCACAAATGCGGACCCCTGGTATTAATTAACCTTGTTGTTTAAATAATTGCTCCTATTGTTTGATTAACCGTAACAATTGAAGCGTCAACAAGCGATGCCTGGGAGAGATAAAAAGGCCCTTGGCAGCGTCCCCTAGGGCCCTTCCCCCTCACACTTTATTAAGACCGATTCGTACGAATTAACATTTGTACGTGCACGGACGGGTTTGCTTAAACCTCCGTTAAATTTAATCGGCGATCGAACGAAGATATTGAATTTCCGACGGATTTAACGGATTGTTTAAAGTTAACTGCCGGTTAAGGAAATCCGATATAACGAAGCGAATTGCGTAACGTTATTACCATTATTATTATTGTTATTTTTGAAGAAAAAAATTACTTAACATTATACATAAACGCCGGTTAGAAAATAATGCCATGCATTTTTAACGAAAAATGAAATCAAAATTTTGACATTAAAATCAACTTAAATCAGCCGTAGTTTTTAAACACTGCCACAAAAGAAAATTAATTTCATTTCGTAAATGTGATTCTTCGAATTATCCAACAATTGATGTAAAATTCAATAAATAAAACCATTCCATAATTGGTATATTTTCATATTAATTTAAACAGTACGCTAAATTCGAAACATGTATAAATATTTTATAAATATTAATATTATTATACAATTTTTTTTATTGTATTATACTATCAGCGTGAATTGTTTAGCGTAAATTATCGAATAGTAGATGCAGAATTAAATTAAAACCGATGTATAATTTGAGGGATTATATTTACGAAAGAGGCCTACATTACGGTTTTCATATTTACATGTTTAAAATGTACATGCGTTATACGGATGCTTTAACTTGCTTTTAGCATAAATCAAAGGCATTATCGAATGCTTTTACACAATTTTAACTGGATTTTGGTCGAATTTTCGATCATGCAAGGCTGCCTATACACGAAACGCTGAAATTTTTTATTTTTTTGAAAAAAATGTTTATAAACTTAACTTCAAGCAGCATTTGTCATTTAGACACGTTTATAAAACCTCGTTACATGCATGTAACATCTTTTAAATTTCTCTAAAGAACGGATACAGGTGGTTAAATTCAATTGTTTTAATTTCATAATAAACGTGAACAACATGGGGTCTGAAATGTGCATTTAATGTCGTTATTGAACGACTGAAAGTCTTAATTTTCCAAAAAAAACCTTAACGGCCGTTTAAAAACAACCACCTGCGAATCCGTCAGCGCCACCTATCGGTGGCCGCGGGGAGCATAGGGTCCAAACCCGGGGTTCGCCAGAGGCCCCAAAAAGTCAATAAAACCAGGGTCGTTCCCCAAAAAACCCCTTCGTTATCGTTATTTCTATACACCCAACAAAAACTTTTCAGTTATGGATTACCGTAATTATTCGAATCATAATAATTAACCAAATCGGATCGGTAAAGCGCTCCTTTTCCGTACACAAAATAAAAATTATTTAATAATAATAATAATAATAACAATCATTAGGGATAATTGACCGCGGTTAATGGACGCGATGGCTGCGTCGCCATTTATCTAACCACCGGCGGATTAAATCAGAATTTAACAATTGAAATCATAGTCCACGAAAGTGATATTATACACAATAATAATGATAATGATAATGATTATTATGATAATAGCCACTGAATTTTTTGTTTTATTTTAAACGGTCACTTTCCGGATCGCCCTGCGCGGCCGTGAATTTCCAAGAATTTCCATCGAATTAATAAAAGAAAGTTGCCAAATTTTCAAAACAATTCAGCCAGAAATTGAGATAATTTCGCTAGAAATCATCCAGAATTTCGCACAATTCCAAAAAAACCTATCATTAATTATATTATTTTATGTTATTTATTAAAATTTATTACATATTACTATAGCAAGAAACCTCAGAGAATTTCGTTGGAACGCATTCAAAATTTAACGCAATTCTCAAAAGGGTATCGTTATTTATAATATTATATTAAATTATTATTTCTTATAATTTATAATAATTTACGACGTGTTATTCTGCATTCTTGCTTTTAAGTTTAAACATTTCTTTAAGCGAGAATTTAAGAAGGCGCGAGTAACTGGCGCCTCAAATTTCGCGAATTGCGGCGTAAAAATTTCTTCGACATTTCAACAAAAACTTTCGATTTTCGATAATTTTTAAAGAAAATACCGGCGCACTGGAATCTCGCAAATCAAAATTTTCGATTAAAAATTCGGCGCTAAATTTTGGCGGAATTTTTGTTTTCGAAGCGAAAGGGAAAACTTATGTAAAATTTCTTCGATTTAACATATTTTTATTTCGAAAACCGGCCAAAAATATTACCGCAAAGACCAGGCGCGCTTGTTCTTTTCAAAATTAGTCGAAATTTACGCAAAAATTTCGGTTGAAATTACTCTACACGTTCGCGATGAGCCATTTCAAAACGATTTTAAAACCCTGAAAATTCACGTTCTTAAAAGTTACAATTTCACCCAGTCGTTCCATCGAGTTACAAATTTCAAAACAAAAATTTTAAAACCATAATTTTTGCGCTGCATCGTGCATCTTGAAAATTCATCCTTCTCAAATTTCCCAGAATTTCGTTTTGAAGTAATAAATAATTTTGCCCACATTTTCCCAAACCAGAAATTCCGATAATTTCGCACAACTCACTCAAAAAATATCATTCATTATATTACATTGAATTACATTATTTATTACATATTACTATAGCAAGAAACCTCAGAATTTCAGAAAAATTTCTTTCGACAATTTTGCGCAATCCTCAAAAGCGTATCGACATTTGATACGTCATTTATCATGTTAAAATTATTATTCCTTAACATTTTCAAACTATTTCTTGGCGGATTTTAAGATTCACGAATTTTCGAGGCAGGTTTCTTGACATTCGAAAACTTGAATTTCGTTTCCTTCAATAAAAAACAAATAAATAAAATTAAATAAAACCCACTAGCGCCCACTCCGAGGGTTATTTCCTGCAAATTTTCGACATTTCAAGGATTTTTCAATACGGGGCTGCCACCCTGTACTAACTTCATTTCAATGCGTGTGTGCATTTGACGCAATTTTTTTTCCTCCTTTTATTAAAAATAAAAAAAAAATTAAAAAAAAGTTTTCCCAAAGTAGCTATATAAGATGGCGAAATCAGGCCTAACTTTTAATTCCCAAATCAAGGACGATTCTGACTCAAGGCCTTTATAGGTTACAACGCAATAATTAAAAGTTGTTTTCACCAAAGGATATTCCTGCTCCCAACGCGCAATGCCTTCATCATATAATCGAAATTCAAAATTCAAAAATTGATTTTTATTTTCTAAAAATGAAAAAATAAAAATTTTAAAAAATAGAGGTGAGGGTCATCCCGAAAACGCGGACCGAACCGACCGAGGCCAGGGTCACCCCGTAATCGCGTGTGGGGGGGTCATTCCGCGAATCGCCCGCCCTGCTTGACCCTTGGTCATCGCCTTCCAGGCGCCCCCACGGCCCTATTCCGGCGTGCCCTTAGTCTAGGTGTCGCCACTCGATTCCGACTCAAAAACCCAAACGAAAATTGTCGGTAAAACGCATTTTTACAAACGATTGGGGAAAAAAATACGAAATTTTTGAGAAATTCGGATGAGGTGTTACAGATTATTATTTTAGAAAACTTACGATTACATTAAATTATTACCATAATTTTGCCAAAAGGCACAAGTAGCACTGAAGTTAGTCCTTGAAAGTAGGCTAAATACTCGGCGGTGTCCAGTAATGCTAAGCCCAAAACGTATTTCGTAACTACATCAAAACCGTTGTTTGAATTGTGAAAATTTATTCGAAATCGATTCGTATTGAAAATTTCGCAAATGTGAGGGTTGGTGGGAAATGCGGGGTTTCGTCAATATTATCCTAAGAAAATATTTAAAAAATACTTTCGGTTTCGACCAGCGCTTCACGTAACCAAAATGCAAAACGAATAAGTTTATTTTATATAAGCTATTATTTATTTTAATTAACTTTTACATTATTTTGGGAAAAAATCGCTTTGTAGGCCTACTATTTCCGCTATAATAACGGGAGTGTTAAGGGTTGGATACGTTTCTACAACATATTCTGTTTCCAAAAATAATTCAAATAAAATAAAATTCGTTTGACCAGCGCTTTTAAAACAAACACAAAAACGAGCAATTTATGTATTTTTTTGGCATAATAACTCCTGAATTAAGTTTGTCAAAAATTCGTGTTCCACGGCTATTTTTGATAATTTAGTATTTTATAGGGCCTAAGTTCATTTAAGCAGGTTTTTGACTAGGTGATTCGGAGAACCGAGCTTCAAATTTCAAAAGTCGAGGAATTTCGGGGACCTTCGAAAGTTCAGAGTTTCAAAAACTTCCGTTGTAAACTTGTAACATTTCTGTGACCATCCCACGTAAATTTCCCTAACTTTTTGAAAATAAATTCTGTAGCGAAAACGTCTAAGTGAATATTTATTAATAACAAACTACAGTATCCGTTTATAATTACTTTTTACCAATTATTACTATTACTTCTTATTAATATTTATAATTCCTTGGAACTTGAGAGCACCCTCCATAAGGGGTTTTTCCCTAACTTTCCCTGACCTAACCTGAGGTGACCCAATTTAACGTAGCCTGGGGCCGCTCCACGTCCAAACCTTTGCAGGCACACCTTAAACCCGTGTATTTTTAGGGGACCTTTTCGTAAAATATCTAGGGTATGCGAGGGCAGCTCATAATGTCCATTGGTATTCCTGGTTGAAAGATCAGCGTGTGTATAAGTACAGCACATATCAGTACAAATATACCGATACATGGTGATATCACTAAAATAATTCATTGATATCACTAAGCATACTGATATTAGTAATCCAAAAACATATATACAGTGATATCAGTATAGAAGCATTGTTAGATCATTACTTTTATAAGTGATATAAGACGCATATAGAATCGTAGTGGTATCAGTATGGTATCATACCGATATTAGTATAGAATTATACTGACATCCGTTGTTCAAAACACCGCCACATAGGCCTATGTAGTGACATCACTAATGTCACAGTGATATTATCATTATTATAACAGAATAGAATCACAGTGATATCAGTAGAAAATCACATACCGATCTTTTCACCAGGGGACACCAAACCTTCGCAGGCACCACATTCACCCCCGTATCTTTTACACCAATTTGGGTGCAATTAGAGGGCAGCTCATAAACGCCACTGGCATACCTGAGACCCCCCCCCTTCCTTCCGTCAACGGGAGAGTGCATCAAGGGTGTCTATCACGATGGTCAAGGGGTCATGGGGGGTATCGATGGAGACATCGTGATTTCACTGTCCCCCCCCTTAGTGACGATGGAGGGGTTGGGAGGAAGTGCATTTTCAGGACACTGTCCCATCACAGTCTCCTCTGGCCTGTGGGTCAAGCAGTCAGGTGATGGAGAAGATTGGGGGGGGGGGTGGATATGGAAGGAAGATATGGATAATTTAGACCGATTTTTCCGGCGTTACGAATCAACAAGTGGTACTCACCATCCCTGGGGGGCGACGCGCAGGGCGTCTGGTAGCTGCTGAGGTAGGGGTGCGTGGCGTGGTGGTAGCTGTTGTGCGAATTCATGGCGCTGAAGTGGTAGGCGGCGGCGCCCAGGTTGCGCGCCGTCTGCGCCGCCGAGAAGGCGCTGCCGGCGTCGCCGTGCTGCGCCACCTGCACCTGCTGCGCGTAGCCCGTCCGGATGCCCGGGTAGGCGGACGGATGGTGGCCGCCCATGCCCTGCTGCTGCAGCTCCATGAACGCCGACTTGCCGCCCACCTCCTGCTCCAGGCCGTCCGTAGTCCCCGCCATATTGGCGTAAGGACTGGCGAGATCCGTGAAGTTCAGCGTGGTGGCTAATGTCACGAAACACAAGGGGAAATGAAGACGATCGAGGTTTTTTTGTTTACGGGGTGGGCCGCGCTGCGCCCACGGCAGAGGGGGGGTACGGAGCCTGAAGAAAAAGCCTTGAAGAAGAATCCTCTGAAGAGAGACCCTGGTCACTGGCCACCGCCTCCGCCGCTGCTGCTGCTGCTGCTATCCCTGGTAATAATTTGCACTCGCGCACATGCGTTTCTGGCCTCGTGCGGACGCTCGGACGTTCGGACGCTGGGACGCTCGGAGTGGGTAACCGACAGGCCCAACGGCGCCAATGCGAATGCGTACCATGCCGATGTAGGAGCACGGAACGCGCACGCACACTGCCAGCCAACCGCCGCGCGCCGCCCCGCCCCCTCCGCCATTGGTCCGCGCGCGCCCCACGTGCGGACACGCCCCGCGCTCGAGACGCCCCCTTGGAGGGCGAGCTATCGCCGGCTGGTCGCCGCGCCGCCCGGCGGCCCAAATCGGCACTTCGCTCTTTGCCTATGCCGGTTTTTTGGGGTTCGGTGAAAACCTAGGATAACTCAAGGAGGGAGCGATACGTAAGGTCAGGGCTGGATCAACCAATGCGAGCTTAGGGCCCGGAGAGAAAGGAAGGGGGCATCCGGGGGTTCCCGGGGGCCCCCAGCAAGCTTAAAACAATAGAATGACAGGCAAGGGTTTGCGGGGTATATGCCACCAATGTTTTTTTTTTTTTCAAACAACTCATTGCGTTTCGTAAAATGAATTTTTGCGTTTTATAGGCTATAAATTCGTTAAAAATAATTTCGTGTATTTTTACTCGTTTTTTTTGTGTGTGACAAATTATTTAACTTTTTACAAAATTGGGTTTAAATAATTACATCGAGTGCATCAGTCATAAATCAGTCGTGGCGCCATCTACAGCATTTAGAACATTTAAAACATTTCATTTTGTAAAATGAATTTTGCATTTACTTTTAGATTATTTGATCTAAAGGTAGATGCTAAATTCAACGAAAGCTAATGGATGATTTGGTATATATAGTTACAAATAGCATACATCCTATAAAAAATATTCATTACGTGATCATTATACATATGCATAGTACGGCTGCCCAAGGAAAAACACGGTATCTGATTTTTTTGAAAATTGAGCTAATGGCATATTTGCAGTTCCCGTTGCTATTCCCACCTTTTAACGGTGTTAAAATGCAGTTTATTCGCTCTCTGAACCCGAAATAAGCCTTTGTAAAACACCCGTCATGCAACGGTAATAAATTAATTAATGGAGAACAAATCCCTTTACCTCTTTGTTTTCTCGAAACATAACTAAAAGCAGATACTGTGTTCCTTTGCCGAACGATGAAAACGCAGAAGGTGACAATGCCGAAAGTAAAAATGCCGAAATATACCCAAGAAAATTCAAATCCATATACTCGTTTTATTTTATTTTTAAATCGAAATTTAGATTCTAATTGAGGTCATTACAACTCAATAAAACACTTAAGTTTTCGAAACGCTTATTAAAGATTATTTTATTACTAATTTATAATAAAATAAAAATCGTGTGCGATCCGCAAACATTTTCTGGCATCCTACCCTGGTGAAAAGATCAGTAGATATCAATACAAATATACTGATGCATATACTGATACATGTATTAGTAAAAAATGTAGGGATGTCACTAACCATACACTAACCGCTGTCCACTGACCAATATATCACTAACCAATACAGTAGTCCAAGACCAATTATAATACTGAAATCGCTAGGTATACTGATATCAGTAGTCGCAAAAACCAGTATATATACATTGATATCAGTCTAGAATAATACATATCACTAAAGCTATACTGATATCAGTAAAGAATCACATACTGATCTTTTCTCCAGAATAGAGCAATTTCGGACACGAAATTACCGATTCGAGTACCTGTACTCATATGCTAGCCTGGTGACAGGCCTATCTTCTTCTCCTCCGCATCCTTCATCTTCGTCTTCCTGCGCAAAAAAAGTACAAAATAAACGTCGCTGAAATAAAATCTCTGGACGTGAGCGATTTATTAAAGCTAATTATTGAGCGAAATTTTCCTGGGGGTTTTAAAACCAACGACGTCTTACCCGCGTTTCCGTTCCATTTTTCTTTCTAATGGAACACTCGCGCGTGAGGCAATTCGAAAAGAAGAAAAGAACGAAAAATGTGGAACGCGACCGAGGCGCCATCTAGCGGCCGCGATTGGAAACGCGCCACCCATTGCTGGTGGAGGTAAGAGGAGAAAGCTATAAGGCCAGTCGCCAGGCTTTCAATATTTAAAAGGTGCCAAACCATAAGGTCTTAAGCGACATACCTCCCCAAAACACGTTTTTCAGCAGAAAACATAGTAGGGACCATTCCATACCTGCAACAGTAATGAGGAGGCAATTGGGATACCCATTTGCCCCCTGGTGGAGGGAAAATCGTCTTTGTTTCCCACAAAATAAATACAAAAACGACCATAGAAACCCGCTAAAAATTGTTGGAATTTTGATTTTAAAAAAAAACAAAAAATATCCGACTAACCCCCTCTTGTCCCCCATTTTCAACTCATTCGCGCGGACTCGACAGCGAACCTCGGTAAGGTGGACACGAATAAAGGTTATTCGATAAAAAAAACCGTTTAGGAGGGAAGGCAGTCGTTAAATAATTTACAACAAACATACAAACGAGTGGATTGGGAAAGAAGCAGGAATGTTTAAGTGCAACGTGTGGCAAATTAATGACCTCCACCAAAAATGTCGAAAGAGTGAATTACCTAAATGTTTTTTTTGTTTTTCACGGTGGTCATTAAACACCTTCTTGGTTGAAATAAAAGAAAATTAGCGAATGAAAGGGTTTCAAGATCTTCACGGCTCGTTATCTCCTGGAGTGATAAAAATAAAAAATTAAAAAAAAGACTGTGATTAAGATTTCAGAGAAAATTAAGCGCTGGGTGGCCGACGTGAAAATGAAACAAAAAAAAGCAAAGTATTTAAAAAGGTGAATGAGAACGTTTCGGGAAAGAAAAATTACGGCCTTTTAAAAGTGATTGAAACGCATTAAATAATAAATAATAAGAATAACACATTTTTGCAAAAAAAAGTTCTTAGAACATGACAATTTTTGGGGAAAAAGGTGTTTGCTGTAGAACATTTTAGTTAAATGATCGTGTTCGAAACACGTTTCCTTTTTGGAAAAAAGTGCTTAGAACATGATAATTTTTGGGGAAAAACAAAGTGTTTAGAACATTTTAGTTAAATGATCGTGTTCGAAACACGTTTCCTTTTGGGAAAAAAGTACTTAGAACATGATAATTTTGGGGGAAAAAAGTGTTTAGAACATTTTATGGAAATGATCGTGTTCGAAACACGTTCATTTTTGAGAAAACGAAGTGCTTAGAACATGTACATGGCATTTGTTTGGGGAAAAAAGTGCTGAACATATACATTTTTTGGAAGGAATGTGTTTAAAACGAATATTTTGGAGAAAAACGTTCAAAACATTTTTTTTTTGGAAAAAAAAAAGTGTTCAGAACATGAACAATGTTTTTTTTTTTGAGAAAAGTGGTTAGAACATGAACATTTTTGGAATGAACGGAATGAAACATGGATTTAAAAAAATACGAACATTTTTTGGAAATAAGTGTTTAGAAATGAACGTTTTCGGGGAAGGTATTTAAAACACGAACATGTTCGGAAAACTCGTGCTTTAGGCACGAGCTTTCCGAACGCTTAAAGCCATGCGCACTGCGATTAACCACGTGACGAACAATGAACACGTGACACTTCTAGAACGCGTTCTAAACACGTGGCGTTCCAAACACTAGCCCCAGTTTAGAGAGGAATCTAGAGCTAGAGGTGCTGAGATCGCATTCGGTAATAATTTAAAAATGTTGAAAATACAGCATGAATAATGCAAGGGGAATTCCCCTGGGGCCGCTGTGTTCATGCGGGCCCCAAGCAGCCACCGCCCCCTCTCGCCTTAAAATTCAATATTTGATGAAATCTGGCGGCCATTTTGTCGAAATTCGAGCACGCAAAAATGGCGGAAAAAGATTCGAAACCCGTGATTGAAAGGGCGGGAAACGCCCTGTAGGCCCCCTTGGGCACCCTTCACGTTCAGGGCAAAGGGGTTTAAAAAAAAAAAAAAAAACACGAATTATCATGTGTGTTATTATTTTTATTTGTCTCTTATAATATTCGCCAAAAATGGGGGGTGGGATAACGTGTTTCGTTCGTCGAACCATTAAAATAAATGAGACGAACCCTGGTTTTTAATTTAGGGTCGAAATAAGGGGCGCTTGGGCGAAAATCGATAAGGGGCCGCTTTTTAACACGGCGGCGAATGCATTTTTTGCAAGTTTAAAGTCGCTGTTTGAAGGGGAAATCTTTTGAATTGAGGTGTTTAAAGCTGGAACGTTTAGGAGGAAGGTTCCCGGAACACAAGTGTTCCGAACGTGCGTGCTTGGAACGCGTTCGCTTAGAATGAAAGCGTTCGGAGTTTAACGAGGATTCTCGATTTTTAGCATTGATTTCAATGCATTTTTTTCAAGTTTAAAGTCTCCGTGTAAGCGCAAAATTGGCAGTAAAAATATGAGGGCTTCGACATACGTATTAATCGTAACTCTGGCTTAACATTGGCTTAATTCTAGCTAGATGCCAAATATATGAATGATCAGCAACTAGATATAAATATATGTGTTTTAATAATGTAGTTATTTGGAAATGTCATCATACATGTACCATGTGTATTTGGTGAAGTCATGAATTAGGCGAGTGTCATTTAAAAACTTTTAAATGAATTTCACTACAAAGAAAATCCTCAATTTCTGCATCTGCGGAATTTAATGAAAATTCTAATGACAGGCAAGCAGAATTATATAATATCCTAATGTAAAACTTAAATAACAAAATGATATGGGTGGCATTTTAAAATATAAGAAAATATTTAAAAGTTGAATTTGAAATTTTAAAAAAATCACCTCAAAATTATTTACAAAAATGTTATTTTTTTTCTCAATTTTCAAATTCAGCTTTTAAATATTTTCTTATATTGTGTGTCTAAAATTTCACATAATTTTCCGTTGGAAAATGAATCTTTGCAAAAAACATAAATTTAGGTATTTACTTAATCAATTACTGTATTTAATTAATAAATTATTGATAATTAATGAAAAAAGGGGATTAAATCCGTTTTAATTTTACTAGTGTTGTTCCAATATTATATAATTTTTTTGAAGAAAAAAAATTACAAACCTCTACATCAAGAATAAGGACAACGCCCTCTGGCGTCCACAGTTAGTGAATTATTCCGTCACTTCTTAAAATGCTTTCTTAATTACGACCCATGATTTATTGCCTATACGACATCACGAAAAAAAATATATTTAGAAAAATAAATAGGATGCAAAATTGCGACTGTGCACAATCAGTTTCATCCTCACTCCCTGCATTGTGTTTTTTTTTTTTTTTTGGGGGGGGGGGAAAGACTTTTGTTGCACCACTT